>CM026210.1:27327256-27400118 GCA_014839995.1 Xenentodon cancila | reverse complement strand
TTTAAGGAACTTGTTTGTGATTGCTTAAGTTTTATTTCTCTTTATCTTACTAGTAGTTTGGCTTTTTTTGGTCACTTTGTCAACACCACCGGTTTTGTTCTACGCCTGTTTGTGTCTTCTGGGTCTGACAGGAACCGATGACATGGAGCTACATTTTTGAACAACTGGGGCGTCAGTCAGGGTTTGACCACCAAAGGAACTCCGTTGGTGGTTTAGCTGAACACAATTGTAAATGACTGTAAGTGAATTGTTTATTAGTAGCACATGACGGTGAAACATGTAACTATGCGATTTTCCTGCCTTGTGAATATCTTAAAACACATTTTCCTTCACACAGTATTTACCCACTAAACTGTATGTTATTTAGACAGGATTGTTTCATAAAGAGAAGACAAATTTGGATTTTGGTAGATATTGTTCAGCTATACGTTACAATATTATCATAAAAACATTACATTACAACAGTTTAGATTTTGTTATTGTAGGATTTAACTTTTCTTTTTAATTTTTTTCACTTTCATCTTCTATTCTCTGTTATTCTTTGGTTTCTTGTGTTATCTAAAAACACTTTAAAACAAAGTCAGATACAAAAATTGATAATCAAACTCATTATTTAGGATCATGATTTAAATGTTACTTTTCCACTTTGCTTTATGTTTATTGTTCTTATGAGGAAGAGTAGACCATGTTAAAGATCTGCTGAATCAAGAGGCAAAGACAACAGATACAAAAGAGTTTAAAGGTAGTAATTAGTCGACTTTCATTTATATATACAACCAAATTAGACCAAACACTTAAAGCCTGTTTTCTTCAGAAAAGCAAATTTAATATATCTTCACTGAACAAACCTTGTGCTCATTGTTCCTATAGATTATTGTTGCTGATTCCTGGGTCCCTCTGAAGAGTTTATGCACATATATGATCATTGTCTTTACAATTAAATCTTTGTATTATTCTCAACTGTATCATTATATTTGAATACAGCTTTTGTACCCTTTAATGTAAAGTAAAATTCATAATTTATACTATTTGTTATTCATTTGTTTTTCTACTACGACTGAATTTTTAGTTTGTGCCTAAATAATAAGAATTTATTATGATTTACCTGGATGTCTTCTGTCTGTCACTCCATCAAGTTAAACTAAGCTGCTTCATTCACTGACATTGAACTGTGATAAGCTTCCAGTTCTGCAAAACAAACCTTTCAGGTCTATATTCAAAGTCACTCACCTTTCATTTCTTTAAATTACTTATTATATCCAAAACATTTAATGAAACTTTAAATTCAGCTCTAAAGCTTCCCAAACAAAAACTGTGTTGTATGGCCTCAGACATTTGTTGAATTTAATTTCAGCACTGGACAGAGTCCTTTTTACTTCTGCACCAACATGACTGTTATCAACTTCAGCACTGGAGAGTGACTGTAACCCCCATCAGCACCGCTTCACGGTGATGTCGTGGCAGAGGATGATGCAAAAGACGGAGGTGAAGCGGATTTAACTCTGGCAAACACTGACAATTACGAAATGTCAAAATTGGGACTGGGTATTTTAAACAAAGTCATTGGCTTCTTCTCTTGCTCTTTTTGTCTTCAATCCTTTTCCTCTTTCTCCCCATGTTCCTCATGTTTTTCTACCCAAACCTTCATTGAAACACGATTCAATGATTTCCATATATCCGTCCATCCATCCATCCATCCATCCATCCATCCATCCATCCATCCATCCATCCATCCATCCATCCATCCATCCATCCATCCATCCATCCATCCATCCATCCCGCTTAATTTAAACTAAGCTTTACGCTTAATCCGTCATCGGGTCACGGGGGTCTGTCGGCCTGGACAGATCGCCAGTCCATCGCAGGGCCACATACAAGACAGACAAACATACACACTCACATTCAGCATTCACACCTACGGACAATTTAGAATGATCAATTAACCTACCCTGCATGTTTTTGGACTGTGGGAGGAAGCCGGAGTACCCGGAGGGAACCCACGCAAGCACGGGGAGAACATGCAAACTCCACACAGAAAGACCCACCGGGCCGGGAATCGAACCAGGAACCTTCTTGCTGTGAGGCAACAGTGCTGACCACTAAGCCACAGTGCTGCCCTGATTTCCATGTATTTCAGTACTAATTGAGCTAAAGGTTTCACCACCTAATTAAAATAAGCTATTTACATATTTTATGCAAAAATCTTCTGCTAAATTCAATGTTAAATTTGAACACACACACACACACCCACACACACACACACACACACACACACACACACACACACACACACACACACACACACACACACACACACACACACACACACACACGCGGTATTCCCAAAATTCCCTAAAATGTAATTTTGAAACTCAACTCACACTAAATAGGATTCAGCTGCGAGACTGCAAAAGCCCAGCTCGCTTTAGACACCTAGTGCTCTACTTTGTCATGCGTTTGAATGCAAAAGCATTCAAACTTTAAACGAGTCACTTTGGACCACAACATAGTCAGAAAACGACGTGGCCTTTATTGACAATTGGAAGACGTTGTGGGGAAAGCCTGGTCTGCTTAGAAGAGACGGCATTCATCCCACCGGGATGGTGCAGCTCTTATCTCTAGAAATCTGGCTGATATTATTAGCTCCTCCCCCTGACAATCCAGGGTCCAGGCCGGGGTGCAGAGCTGCAGTCTTACACGCTTCTCTGCTGCTTCTCGAGGACTATCGCCTGCCAATAAAAAGGTAGAAGTAAATGATGTAATTGGAGATTCTAACGAGGTGCCAAGTAAAATAGATTTAGTATCGATTCCCCGTCCTCCAAATGTTCACCAAGCGCGACGTAATAGAGGCGTTAACCAAAATAACCTCATAAAAATAAAAACAAATACGCATTTAGTGTGAATTAAAGACCAAACAATTAGATGCAGATTACTAAATATACGATCTTTAAGCTCAAAGTCTCTATTAGTAAACGATGTAATTACTGAGACCCGGAGTGACATTTTCTGCCTAACAGAAACGTGGCTCCAAGAGGAAGAGTTTGTTAGTTTAAATGAATCGACGCCGTCCAGTTACTTTAATTATCATATTCCTCGAATCACAGGTCGAGGTGGAGGAGTAGCGGCGATCTACGACTCCAGTCTTACAATAAAATCCAAACCTAAATGTGATTATAATACGTTTGAAAGCCTCACGCTCAGTTTAAAACTGCTGAGCTGGAAATCAGAGAAGCCAGTTTTGTTGGTGGTAGTTTACCGGCCTCCTGCTGGAGCTTATCTGGAGTTTCTGTCTGAGTTCTCAGATTTCTTATCTAGTTTATTGATCAGTACAGATAAAGTCATCATAGTGGGCGACTTTAACATTCATATGGATGTTGACAACGACAGTCTTAAGTTGGCTTTTGATTCTCTTCTAGAATCGATGGGGATTTTACAAAAAGTTAACGAACCGACGCATCGTCTTAATCATACTCTTGATCTGGTCCTAGTCTACGGTGAAGAACCTGATAATCTGTTAGTGTCACATGTAAACTCCCTCCTATCCGACCACTATTTAATAACGTTTGAATTCAACATTGTCAACGTTACGCATAATAGGAGGAATTACTTTAGCAGGTGTCTATTCGATAAAGCTGTTACTAAATTTAGGGAGGCCGTTGCTCTTCATCTTCTTACAGTGGAACATAGTGAAGCAGTTGAGGGCTGTGACCTCGGTTCTACCTCTGCAGACGTTGATTTCCTTGTCGGTAGCACTGCAGATGTGTTGCACTCAGCTTTAGATGTAGTTGCTCCTTTGAGAAAGAGGGTCTCTAACCGTAGGAGCTTAACTCCCTGGTTTAACTCACATATTCAAATGTTAAAACAGAAAGTGCGTAAAATGGAAAGAAAGTGGTTCTCTAGTAGGTCTGTAGATATTTATTATGCATGGAAAGATAGTCTAATAGTGTATAAAATAGCGCTTCGTAAAGCTAGAACAGCCTATTATTCAGTGTTAATAGAGGATAATAAAAATAACCCACGTTTTCTGTTCAGCACTGTAGCCAGGCTGACAAAGAGCCACAACTCTGTTGAGCCGTGCATCCCTGCAGCTCTCAGTAGTGAAGACTTTATGAGCTTCTTTAGCAATAAAATTGTCAGAATTAGAGAGGAAATCGGCCAGGCCCTCCCGGCAGTGGCTGTGGGCATTTCTTCAACTTCGGCGACTCCCTTATGCTCTGACCTGACTGTTGACTGTTTTGTTCCTGTAGACCTCCCTGAGCTGACCTCACTCTTCAATAGATCTAAATCATCCCAACTCGACTACTTAAAAATGTTTTCTCTCTTATTGGTGCGACAATACTGGACCATCAACTTGTCCCTGGTCTTAGGATATGTGCCACAGGCTTTTAAAGTCGCAGTAATCAAACCATCACTTAAAAAACCCTCTCTTGACCCAGACATTTTAGCTAATTATAGACCGATTTCCAACCTTCAATTTATCTTTAAATTATGGAAAAGGTAGTTACAAACCAGCTGTGTGACCATTTGTATAGAAATGATCTATTTGAAATTTTTCAGTCAGGGTTCAGATGCATCATAGCACAGAAACAGCACTGGTTCAAGTCTCGAATGACCTTCTTATGGCCTCAGATGATGGATTAGTGTCCATACTGGTTCTGCTGGACCTCAGATGATGGATTAGTGTCCATACTGGTTCTGCTGGACCTCAGATAATGGGTTAGTGTCCATACTGGTTCTGCTGGACCTCAGTGCTGTTTTGATACTATAGATCACAGCATTTTCCTGCAGAGACTAGAGTATGTTGTTGGGATTAAAGGGACAGCTCTAGATTGGTTTAAATCAGATCTGTCTGATAGATTCCAGTTTGTTCATGTTCATGAGGTTTCTTCCGTACAGACAAGGGTCTGCTATGGTGTCCCGCAGGGTTCAGTTCTAGGGCCAATCCTGTTCAGTTTATACATGCAGCCCTTGGGAAGTTTTATCCGGAACCACGGCATTAATTTTCATTGTTATGCTGATGATACGCAGCTGTATCTGTCTATGAAGATGAAACAGAACCATCAGACAAACTTCAGGTGTCTTAAGGACATCAAGGACTGGATGTCCAGAAATTTTGCTACTAAATTCTGATAAAACAGAAGTTGTTGTTTGTGGTCCCAAACAGCTCAGGAAGGGATTAGATGGTCTTGCGATGGCCTCCAGTAAAACTGTGAGAAACCTTGGCGTTATATTCGATCAGGATTTGTCATTTAAACAGCAGATTAATCAGGTTTGTAAAACTGCGTTTTTCCACCTCCATAATATCACAAAGATCAGGAGCATCCTCTCCCAGAGTGATGCTGGAAAACTAATTCACGCGTTCGTATCTTCTAGACTAGATTACTGTAACGTGTTGTTGGCTGGATGTCCAAGTAATTCTCTGAAGATCCTCCAGATGATCCAACATGCAGCAGCGCGAGTGCTGACAGGAACCAACAAGAGAGACCACGTCTCTCCAGTTTTAGCTTCCCTCCATCGGCTCCCCGGAAAATTTAGAATCCAATTCAAAAATTTATTACTGGCATATAAAGTCCAAAATGGCCTAGCGCCGCGATATTTGCAAGACCTGATAGTAACGTACGTTCCTAATAGAGTTCTCGGTTCTCAGGGTGCAGCTTCCAGTTTGGGTGAAGGAGGCTGATACCACCTCCACCTTTAAAACTAAACTTAAAACATTTCTGTTTAATAAAGCATATAGTTAGTGTATATTTAGTACCTTAATGTGTCAGGGCCAGTAGTCAAAGCTGCAGCTGCAGGACCAGATTAGAGCAGCTCATCTTAAACAGCTTCGGTGTAGATATGCTGTTATAGGCCTCTGCTGCAGGGGGGGCACCAACGTGATCCACTGAGTGGTGCCTTTCACCTCCTCTGTTTCTCTTTGCCTTCTCTGTCTCTTCTTCACCTCAACCCTCATTTATTAACAATATCCCATAAACATAATTGTGGTCCATTGTTCTGGTAGTTTGTTGTGCTTGTCTGGCCCTTCTTTTCCTCTTTTTTGCATGTTCTGCAGACCAGAACCTCAGGAGCTGCTTGCTGACCTGCAGTTCCACCTCTGACCATCCCAGTGTCTGCCTCCACCTGTCTGTGTGGATGTCTGTTGGATACTTGCTGACATCCAGACCTGCAGTCCTCATCCCCTTGGATCACCGTCTATCCATATATCACCCATATTCACAGAAGTCTTATTGGACTACTGATGATAGTTACTATTGTATCCTGTCTTGTACCTTTGACGGTGTCTCTATGTCTCTATTCTTTCTTATTTCTTGCTCTACCCGGCTGGTCTTCGGCAGGAGGGTCCCCCCTCATGATCCAGGTCCTGCTCAAGGTTTCTTCCCTCTTAAAGGGGAGTTTTTCCTGCCACTGTTTGGCTTAAGGTTTTTTCTTCCACTAGGGGAGTTTTTACCTGCCGCTGTTTATGTAATAATTGCTCGGGGGTCATGTTCTGGTCTCTGGAAAGATCCTAGAGACAATTTGTGTTGTAATAGACGCTATATAAATAAAATTGAATTGAATTGAATTGAACATGTTGAAGCCGTGTGTTGACGAACTCTGTGGTCTTTTAAGAAATGGCATTCAAGTTTTATGACTTTTCACACGTCTCTCTCACACCTCTGTAAGTGCTGTGATTGACAGCAGGAGCTCACTTGTTATTATACTATTTAATGCATTAAATGCAGTTAACAAATTCCTGCACATTCCTCTGTCTTCCTCTATATGTCTGCACATGTCTGTCTATAAGTGTCTGCCTTGATATGTGTCCATCTGTCCTTTTGTCTATACCCAAACCCTGGTCAGTGGCTTATCTTACTATCTTTATGTCATCTTCTTTTCTTCAGCCGATCCTTTTCTTTTCTGCTCTTCCTCTCTTTAGCTTATCTTTTTTAAAACTCATCTTCTTTCATTTAGTTGATCTCCCAGTCTTGAGGTCATACTTCCTTTGTTCAAGTTATCTTTATATCTTCAGCTCATATTCTTTTCTTCAGCAGATCTTCTTCTTTTCAGCTGATCTTCAGCTGATTTTCTGTTAAGGCCAACTCCTTTATTTCAGTACATCTTCCTGCCTTCAGCTGATTTTCTTCTTTTCAGCTGATATTCCCCGGTTGAGGTCATCTTCTGCTCTTCATCTCATCTTCCTGTCTTCATTCTATCTACTTCTCTTCAGCTAATGATCGTCTTTTAATGCATCCTCCTATTGTCAACCGGTCTTTCTCTGCCATAATTAGAAGAATTTCAATTGTTAGAGCTTTACTTTACTATTTTCTTCACATTTCCCCTGATTTCAGCAATTTCTTTAATTTTCAGTAGAGTTCAGTTGTTTCAGTTTGGCTCTCATTCAGTATCTGAGCATCTGTTTTTCTTTTCTCTACCATCCCTACCTCCTACTTAGATCCATTCTAATTCCTCTTCTCCTTCCCCTTGTTTCATTTCTTCCTCTGGATGAATTATAATTAATGAGGCTCATAGCACATTGAGTCTGACCAAGCCAGTTGTTTTGATGAATTCTTTGTTGGGTTTTCCTCAAAATTTCAGACTGTGAAATGTGTTAAAATTCTGTCTGGCAACGGGAAAAGAAGAAGTAGAAAAGGCTGCGTTTCCTTTGAAAATGCAGGGTCGAATGCTGAGATGCTGAATGAGAGCTGAACATTGCTGATAAAACAGCTGTACTGCTGAAAATAAAAAAAATTGTTCAAGTTGGGTACAAATTTGGAGAAAATGGTAAAACATAATTCAAACATTAGAAAACTGTAAATATGATGTAGATAGAGAGGAGTTGAAAACAGGAGGAGGAAAGAGGAAGTGAAAGTGAAGTAGATGGGCTTGGAACAAGATGTCCAGCTGAAGATGAGAAGAAATAACCTGGAGGCAGGAAGATATGTTGAGAAGATCAGAATAATTTAGCCAAAACTCAAGCAGAATGATCAAATTTAGCAGAATTTAGCAAGTGGCTGAAAGCATCAAGGACTGAAGTAGTGTTGATCTTAACCTCCTGAGACCTGAGCATCTTTTATTTCTTGTTGCTTTGGGCTGCTATTGAGAAATTAATTACTATGACATAGACAACAAAACATGTGATGTGCACCAGATTTTAGGAGGATAAATAAAATTGTTTAAATGTATGAAAATTGCTAAAGAACTTGAAATTCACCCAAATAAAGACTAACGAATATGCACAGCAAGAAGGGTTAAATATGGTAATAGTTCCTCATGTTCCTCAAGTTCTCTGTTCTCAGAGTACAAGTTTACTCGTAGTTTCTAGAAATCTGTCTCTTTACCTTCTTCACCTCAATCCTCAGTTATTAGCAGTATCCCATAAGCATAATTATGGTCCATTGTTCTTGTAGTTTGTTGTGCTTGTCTGGTCCTTCTTTTCCTCTTCTGTACATGTCCTGCAGACCAGAACCTCAGGAGCTGCTTGCTGACCTGCAGTTCCACCTCTGACCATCCCAGTGTCTGCCTCCACCTGTCTGTATGGATGTCTGTTGGATACTTGCTGACACCCCGACCTGCAGTCCTCATCCCCTTGTATCACCGTCTATCCATATATCACCCATATTCACAGAAGTCTAATTGGACTACTGATGATAGTTACTATTGTATCCTGTCTTGTACCTTTGACGGTGTCTCTATGTCTCTATTCTTTCTTATTTCTTGCTCTACCCGGCTGGTCTTCAGCAGGAGGGTCCCCCTCATGATCCAGATCCTGGTCCAGGTTTCTTCCCCCTTATGATCCAGGTCCTGGTCCAGGTTTCTTCCCTCTTGAAGGGGAGTTTTTCCTGCCGTTATTTATGTAATAATTGATCGGGGGTCATGTTCTGGTCTCTGGAAAAATCCTGGAGACAACTTGTGTTATAATAGACCCTTATATAAATAAAATTGAATTGATTTGATTTGAATTGAATTGAATTGAATTGAATTGAATTGAATTGAATTGAATTGAATTGAATTGAATTGAATTGAATTGAATTGAATTGAATTGAATTGAATTGAATTGAATTGAATTGAAGGGGAAAGAAAGAGAAGGAGAAGCAGAATAAGAATGGGTTGCATAAATTTGCATGTTCTCCCTGTGCTTGCCTAGGTTCCCTCCGAGTACTTTGGCTTCCTCCGAAAGTCCGAAAACATGCATGTTAGGTTGATTGGTTGTTGATTGGTTGTTCTAAATTGCTTGTATGTGTGAGTGTGCACAGTTTTTTGTGTCTGTATGTGGCCCTGTGATAGGGTGACTTGTCCAAGTGGACCCCTGCCTCTTGCCAGTAATAAGCTGGGACAGGCTCCGGAAGACGCCCGTGATCCTGCGAAGGATAAAGCGGGTGTAGAAGATGAATGGATGAAATTAGAATGGAGCTAAGTAATAGGAAGAAGAGGATGGGATGGTAGACAGAAAGACATGAAGGAAGACGTATTGACAGATGTACAGAGATTGAGACGTACAAGCAGACATGAAGATAGAAACACATATATGGTTTTATAATTAGTTTCCTCTCTGTGTCTTTTTATTTTCACCTGAAACCAGAATTTATGATTAGAATCAGTTGTTTGTGTTTATGTGTGTTTTGATAGGTGATTAACAGAAGCTAGTCAAGATACACACACAGAGAAGGTTGTCATGTAATTACCATCCATCCATCCATCCATCCATCCATCCATCCATCCATCCATCCATCCATCCATCCATCCATCCATCCATCCATCCATCCATCCATCCATCCATCCATCCATCCATCCATCCATCCATCCATCCATCCACAGCACACAAATGGCAAAATTAAAGCTGATTTGGTGGCACAGTCAGAAGTTCATGGGGCTTTTGAGGTGCAGATTGAAGCTGCTGCTGTATCTAGCTCTGATGCTCTTGCGGGAGCAAGAGTGCGTTTGGCTCGATTGGAGATTGAGACTTGAGACAGAGCCCAAGCACAGTTGGAGCTGGACTTAAAGTGGATTGAGGCTGATACAGCAGTGAGACTTCGACAGCTTGAACTACAAGCTCAAGCTTCAGCCCCACCCCCTTTCTTTGATAACACAATGGATGTACCTGCTGTGACTGCCACATTTGATATGAGCAAGTGTACTGCTTTGGTGCCTGTTTTTCGTGACGCTGAAGTCGATGCTTACTTTGCATAGCTGGCCACATTATGCTTGGCCATTGTTGTTACTGTGCAAATTGACTGGAAAAGCCCAAGAGGTTGTGGCTGCGCTCTCACTGAAAGACAGTCTAGACTACCATAAGGTCAAGTCATCTGTGTAACAAGCTTAGGAACTTGTTCCAGAAGTGTACAGACAAAGATTCTGCAGCCAGAAACCCACTGTCGAACTAACATATGTGGAGTTTGCTCATGAAAAAGCTTGTTGTTTGATAAATGGTGTACGGCTTCTAAAATAACTGAGCTTGATTCTTGACGAGAGCTTGTTCAACTGGAGGAGTTAAAAAATGCCTTCCAGGAAGTAGGAAAGTGTAGTATTGTACTTGAATGAACAAAAAGTGGCTAAGCTCTCATCAGCGGCATTATTTGCTGACAAGTACATGTTGACCCACAAATTGTCAGCACTGCCTGCTGTGGAGGACTTCCACAAGAACTCGGAGACGCAGCAGAATGCTGATGATAGAGACAGTGGTAACTAGCTAACAGTAACTACTAAGAACCCAGTGACCAAGGAAACCCGTAAATGTTATTATTGTCACAGGCCTGGGCATCTCATCACAGATTGCCTAATTTTGAAACGAAAGCACCAGAATAAATCTTCACCTACTAAAGAAGTTGGTTTGGAAAGAACTAACCCTCAAAGACAAACTTGTAGGGAGCAGAAGGATCAGCTCCACTCGTGTTTTTCTCCATTTGTTTTTGATGGAACAGTTTCTCTAACAGTAAAACTAGAGGATAGAGTCCTGATTAAAATATTGAGAGACACTGGGGGATCTAAGACTCTTATTCTGGCAAGCACGTTACCCTTCTCTGCTTCTTTTCTGTGTGAATGCAACTTGATTATGAGAGGCGTAGAAATGAGGCATGTAGTTCAACCAGCGCACAGAGAGCACATTGACTCCGAGTTCATTTTGGGAGTCTTTCTAGTGGTTGTATGTCCTGAGTTACCCATGCCTGGTGTAACCCTGCTAATGGGGAATGATATTGCTGGTGGATGTGTAGTCCCAGTGTTGGAAATAGTTGATGTCTCTACAGTCAACGATGACAGTGATGCCCTTAATGCTGATACTGCATTGTATCCCGGCTGTGCCTTAACTCGAGCACATGCTCGTAGAACTTCAGATATTAATCTCTGATTCATTCATTCAGAATCAGTTCACAGAAAACCCAACGCCTACTGATGACGCTGTGGTTGAGAATACAGGAGGATTCAAGCTCAGATGAGCTCAGCCAGATAATAATTCTGATTTGATCCCAATTATGAGAGAGGATTTGTCCAGTGCTTCGAAAAATGATCCAACAATACAGAAATATTTGGCTTGTTAAACCACCCTGACCTTTAAAAACTGGAAAACGTCAGTTATGTCATAGAGCACGACATCATTTTGCTCAGGTGGGCCCCACCTCAATCAGACTCTAAATCTTGATGGAGTAAGACCAAGCAGATAGTGGTGCCTGCTAAATACAGAAAAACAGTGTTGTGCTTTGCACATGACAGCACATGGTCTGGATACCTCGGTGTCACAAAAACTTACCAGCTTCTTCTAAAACACTTCTTCTGACCCGTAATGAAATAAGGCATTTCTACATACTGCCCTTGCTGCCACACTTGTCAAGTTATAGGTAAGCTAAACCAGGCCGCTCTGTGTCCGATTTCTGTGGTACAACATTCGTTCGGCAGAGTCCTTGTAGATTGTGTTGGTCTCTTGCCAAAAACAAGAAATGGACACCCGTTCATGTTAACGATAATGTGTACCTCAACTTGGTTTCCTGAAGCAATTCCACTCAGAAAAGTCACTTCTAAAGTTGTGATAAAATCACTGACTCTGTTTTACTTGACATTGGGTCTACCCAAGTTCATTCAAACTGACCCAGGCACAAATTTTCAATCATGTCTGTTCCCAGAAGTATTAGGATATTAAGTAAAACGTGATGTCGAGTATGTACCACCCTGAGTCCCCGGGAGCGCTAGGAGATTGCATCAGACGTTAAAGTCTATGCTAAAAAAATACTGCTTAAAAAGTCAGAAACAATAGAATAAGATAATTCCCTATGATTTATTCGCTGCCGATGAGACAAAACAAGAATAGACCGGTTTTAATCTGGTTCAACTTGTGTTTGGGCGTACCCCAAGAGGACCACTGCGTGCATTTAAGGAATGATTCCTACTAGATGCAGAAATCCAAATCCAACCTATGCGTGAGTATGTTACCCAGATCAGAAAGCGCTTAGCCCATGCTAGGTTCTGCGATGGAGATCTACTATGAGGGAAAGGCATGCATTTGTCATGTTAACATTATAAAACTGTATCATTCTTGTGCAGCTGATATCACACCACATATCTCCATCGCTCTGATAACTGAAATTGAGACAACTGAGGATGATGGACTCTGCATTCCACATTCACCCAGTGTAGCAGCTCGTCTTCTCAAATCATAGATGGGAAAATCTCTACCCAACACACTTGCTCATTTTTCTCAAGATCACTGAAGTGATCTATTGATGTTATCTTAGGATTGTCCCTGTTTGTTTGGAGATGTCCCTAGCTGGACCTTGGTTTTAGAGCACGATGTTGCAGTTACAGATGCTGAACCCATAAAGCACCCATACAGGGCTAACCCACTAAAATGTGCATTAATGAGACAAGAGACAGAGTATATGTTAAAACACGACTTGGCAACCCATAGTCTCAGTCCATGGAGTTCACCATGGTTGGTGAAATTAAAACCTGATGGTTCCCCCAGATGTTTTTCCACCTACCGAAAAGTCAATGCAGTTACAGTTCCTGACTCCTGCCCTATGCCGCGAGTTGAGGACTGTATCAACAGTATCTAGGACACCAAATTTGAAGTGGTCAATTACGACCCATTGGTGCAAACGTTAAGGCTGCTATGAACTTCACCACGAAGTTTAACTTGCATCAGATACGGTATTCAACCAGAGAGCACAAAACACTTGCTTTATTGCTTGCTCTAAAACATTTTGAGGTGTACCTAGGTGCTAGTCCCGTACCTATGGTGGTCTACACTGACCACAACCCACTTGTCTTCCTGTCAAAAATGTATAACCAGAACCAAGGACTCATGCGATGGGCCCTGTTGTTCCTGGATTATCACTTAGATATAAGACACAAAAAGGGTTCAGAGAACATATTTGCTGATGTCTTTTCACGACTTGAACAGCCATAACTGGTTTTGTTTACAAATACCCTAAGTGGGATTTTGTAATATCAAGGGGGGAGTGTTAAGGCTGCCTCTATTAACCCCAGCTGTTTCCTGTTTTCCCCTGGTGACACCCTGATTACCACTACTTGGAGGGGATCGGCCCAGATCCACACACCTTCATCACTGCCTTCCCTACTGGTTGCAATCCATCCAATCATCGCTTCAGATCCATAGCCCCAGGAAATAAAAAGCCCCTGTCAACCTTCTTTCAGGAGGCAACTGTTTGCTCAGCTACAATCTGCCTCAGACTTGTGACCGGATGATTGAACATTTGGCTGTGTGGGTAATTGTATTGACAGTTAGATTTATTAGCTAGTACTTTGTTTATAGTTGTATTGCTTTGTTACCTTAATTGTGTTAATTGTACTTTGGTTAAAAGCCCTTTTTGGCCCCACGCCAACCCCGCAGAGTCCACAAGGACCCTCAGAACCGTAGCCTCGCGCCACCAAGGGGCACCAAATGTGGACCACTGAGGGAACCCAAACAACCCTAGAGCAAGACCACAACACAGATGGAGCAGGAGAAGCGAAGGAGATCCAATCACGTCCCGACGCACCGTGACTTATCCACATACACACCCACACAAATCTACAGTCATACTCATATGTACAATCACATTTATGGTGTTAGAGACCCTGTTCAGGTTCACCTCAGATCCTCGTCCCTGTACTTGTTGAAAATCATCACTGAGCCTTTTCTTAAACACACTCATGCTTGGACGTTGCTTCAGTTCTTGGCTGAGTTTATTCCAAACCTTCATACTAATCGAATGAAGAAAACTAATTACAACCTTTAAACTCTTTTCTATTGGTTTTCTTGCCTTATTTTCCCAGTAAATATTTTACACAGTCTACTCTTCATGAGAAAAAAATATATAAAGCAAAGTGGAAAAGTAACATTTAAATCATGATCCTAATACTGAATTTGATGATCAATATTTGGATCTGACTTTGTTCTTAAAGTGTTTTTTCTGACTCACCAACATATACATTAGATAACCCAAGAAACCAAAGAGTAACCGAGAATAGAAGTTAAAAGTGAAAAAATTAACAAGAGAATAACTGTTGTAATGGTTTTATGATAATGTTGTAAGGAGCTAAACAATATGTCAAAATCCAAATCCATAAACACATCAGTGCACTGATAATATTTTCATATTTTTATGGGTTCATTTTCTTCTCCATCAACTCTCTGCTGCTGTGCTGGTTCATCATCATCAGAGGACATCTCAGCTTGCTCATGTTCACACTCACATAGGGCACTTTTCTTATACATGTCAATCTCCATTAAGTCAGCTTCATCATAATTATCATCCTGTCCTTATCCTCATCATCAGATCAGGTGATGTTGGGTCACAGAGTTCAGCTTCATCTCTGATAGTCATGTCATGGCACTGTGGGGGAACGTGTTTGAGTTTCAGAAGTGCTCGTACAAGTTTAGAGCAGATGACAGTCTAGAACAGCTGATGGCCTGTGTAACAAAGCATCTTTTCATTTTTTTTTCTCTCCCCTTGTTTGCACATATATTAATGGTTGATACCAAGTTGGTAGGACCAAAAAGTTATATATATGCACTTTAATCTGTAATCGAGGGTAGTTCTTTTTTTTTATGTGTGCATAGGTGTGTGCAAGTGTGTGCAGATGTGTACCCTTCACCAGCCCTCATGACAGTCTAGCTATTTTTTATTGATCCCTGGGTAAGAAGAAAAAAACAAAAACCTTTGCCAAAGAGGGCTAAAATCACCGGGTGTGGAATGTGAAAAGACTTGAAATAGAAAAAGAAAGAAAGAAAGACGAGACAGTGGTGGTGCAGTTTGGTGTCTGTGTTGTAATGTGTGTTAAAAAGAGTTTATAATGTGTTGTGTAAAGAGTAAAGGTGGACACAGGACAATCAGGTGTTACAGGACAGAGGAAAAGGGGGAGGAGCTTTCTATTTACTATTGCATGTCTGAGTGTTTGGGGGTGTAGGGCAGTATTTATAAAGTCATATATATAATATTATACAACATATTCATATACATTGTAAGAAGAGAGAGCAACAGAATAGATAAATAAATAATATATATACATCCACACACACACACACACACACACACACACACACACACACACACACACACACACACACACACACACACACACACACACACACACACAAACACACACACACACACACACACACACACACACACACACACACACACACACACACACACACACATATATAACAAAGATCAATGTGTGGACATCTAAGCATCTTGCTATGCATGAATGTAAGATACATATGCACAAGTACATAAATTATACATACATATAAGTATACATTCATTCAACATACATCATGTTCATATATATATATATATATATATATATATATATACACACACACATACACATATACATATATAGACACACATGTATCTATCCATATATATATATATATACATACACACACCAACACATAGAAATATGCTTACAAATAAATAATAATAAAACATTAAAAAAATAATAAACATAATAGTAGTGAAAAAAAAATTATTTACATACCTCCTTCCTTTGAAGTAGCGTTATTGTAGTTATTCTAAACTTTCCAATAGTTTACTTTAAAATAGTTATTCTTACAATTACATTGTTGGTTCCTATCGTCACCGGTCATCGCCCCCAAATTCTCCCCGGTCGTAGCCCAACCCTGGGCCCCCAGAGAAGCAGCCTCAGCCAATCCAACCAAGAGAGGGGGCGGGAGGAACAGGCTGCCTTTTTTTAATTCAACTTGAGCATTAAATAGTTTATGTGTTTGGCCTCCATGTGTGACATCTGCCGTCTAAATATTTACATTTACTGGTCTGAAAAACCTCCTGCTTACTGGCCGCTTCAGACGCTCTCATCTTGTTCCATCTGAGCTGAGAATATAGATTAGTTCTAGTAGACGGTGGGGTGAAGAATCTCCAGGAGACAGAGTGACGGTGATGGTGGGATGAAAAGTCTCCAGAAGACAGAGTGAGGGTGACAGTGGGATGAAGAGTCTCCAGAAGACAGAGTGAGGGTGACGTGGTAAGAAGAGTCTCCAGAAGACAGAGTGAGGGTGACGGTGGGATGAGGAGTCTCTAGGAGGCAGACAGAGGGTGAAGGTGGGATGAAGAGTCTCCAGAAGACAGAGTGAGGGTGACAGTTGGATGAAGAGTCCTTAGAAGACAGAGTGAGGGTGACCTGGTAAGAAGAGTCTCCAGAAGACAGAGTGAGGGTGACGGTGGGATGAGGAGTCTCCAGAAGACAGAGTGGGGGTGACGGTGGGATGAAGATTCTCCAGAAGACAGAGTGAGGGTGACGGTGGGTTGAAAAGTCTCCAGGAGACAGAGGGAAGTCCACGGTGGGATGAAAAGTCTCCAGAAGATAGACTGAGGGTGATGGTGCGTTGAAGAGTCTCTAGGAGGCAGACTGATGGTGAAAGTGGGATAAAGAGTCTCCAGGAGAAAGAGTGAGGGTGACGGTGGGATGAAGAGTCTCCAGAAGACAGCGTGAGGGTGAGGGTGGGATGAAGAGTCTCCAGAAGACAGATTGAGGGTGACGGTGTTAAAAAGAATCTCCAGGAGACAGGGTGAGGCTGATGGTGGGATGAAGAAACTCTAGGAGACAAAGTGACGTGACGGTGGTAAGAATAGTCTCCAGGAGACAAAGTGAGGATGACGGTGGTAAGAAGAGTCTCCAGGAGACAAAGAGAGGCTGACGGTGGAATGAAGAGTCCTTAGAAGACAGATTGAGGGTGACGGTGGGATGAAGAGTCTCCAGAAGACAGAGTGAAGGTGGACGGTGGGATGAAGAGTCTCCAGAAGACAGAGTGAGGGTGACGGTGGGATGAAGAGTCTCCAGGAGAAATAGAGTGAGGCTGACGGTGGGAAAAAGAGTCTTTAGAAGACAGAGTGAGGTTGACGGTGGTAAGAAGAGTCTCCAGAAGACAGAGTGAGTGTGACGGTGGGATGAAGGGTCTCCAGAAGACAGAATGAAGGTGGACGATGGGATAAAGAGTCTCCAGAAGACAGAGTGAAGGTGGACGGTGGGATGAAGAGCCTCCAGAAGACAGAGTGAGGGTGCCGGTAGGATGAGGAGTTTCCAGAAGACAGAGTGAGGGTGACGGTGTTAAAAAGAGTCTCCAGGAGACAGGGTGAGGCTGATAGTGGGATGAAGAAACTCTAGGAGACAAAGTGACGTAACGGTGGTAAGAATAGTCTCCAGGAGACAAAGTGAGGGTGACGGTGGGTTGAAAAGTCTCCAGGAGACAGAGGGAAGTCCACGGTGGGATGAAAAGTCTCCAGAAGATAGACTGAGGGTGACGGTGGGATGAAGAGTCTGTAGGAGGCAGACTGATGGTGACAGTGGGATGAAGAGTCTCCAGGAGAAAGAGTGAGGGTGACGGTGGGATGAAGAGTTACCTTAAGACAGCGTGAGGTTGACGGTGGGATGAAGAGTCTCCAGAAGACAGAGTGAGGGTGACGGTGTTAAAAAGAATCTCCAGGAGACAGGGTGAGGCTGATGGTGGGATGAAGAAACTCTAGGAGACAAAGTGACGTGACGGTGGTAAGAATAGTCTCCAGGAGACAAAGTGAGGATGACGGTGGTAAGAAGAGTCTCCAGGAGACAAAGAGAGGCTGACGGTGGTAAGAAGAGTCTCCAGGAGACAGAGTGAGGGTGACGGTGGAATGAAGAGTCCCTAGAAGACAGATTGAGGGTGACGGTGGGATGAAGAGTCTCCAGAAGACAGAGTGAAGGTGGACGGTGGGATGAAGAGTCTCCAGAAGACAGAGTGAGGGTGACGGTGGGATGAAGAGTCTCCAGGAGAAATAGAGTGACGGTGTTAAAAAGAGTCTCCAGGAGACAGAGTGAGGCTGACGGTGGGAAAAAGAGTCTTTAGAAGACAGAGTGAGGTTGACGGTGGTAAGAAGAGTCTCCGGAAGACAGAGTGAGTGTGACGGTGGGATGAAGGGTCTCCAGAAGACAGAGTGAAGGTGGACGATGGGATGAAGAGTCTCCAGAAGACAGAGTGAAGGTGGACGGTGGGATGAAGAGCCTCCAGAAGACAGAGTGAGGGTGCCGGTAGGATGAGGAGTTTCCAGAAGATAGAGTGAGGGGTGACGGTGTTAAAAAGAGTCTCCAGGAGACAGGGTGAGGCTGATAGTGGGATGAAGAAACTCTAGGAGACAAAGTGACGTAACGGTGGTAAGAATAGTCTCCAGGAGACAAAGTGAGGGTGACGGTGGGTTGAAAAGTCTCCAGGAGACAGAGGGAAGTCCACGGTGGGATGAAAAGTCTCCAGAAGATAGACTGAGGGTGACGGTGGGATGAAGAGTCTGTAGGAGGCAGACTGATGGTGACAGTGGGATGAAGAGTCTCCAGGAGAAAGAGTGAGGGTGACGGTGGGATGAAGAGTTACCTTAAGACAGCGTGAGGTTGACGGTGGGATGAAGAGTCTCCAGAAGACAGAGTGAGGGTGACGGTGTTAAAAAGAATCTCCAGGAGACAGGGTGAGGCTGATGGTGGGATGAAGAAACTCTAGGAGACAAAGTGACGTGACGGTGGTAAGAATAGTCTCCAGGAGACAAAATGAGGATGACGGTGGTAAGAAGAGTCTCCAGGAGACAAAGAGAGGCTGACGGTGGTAAGAAGAGTCTCCAGGAGACAGAGTGAGGGTGACGGTGGAATGAAGAGTCCTTAGAAGACAGATTGAGGGTGACGGTGGGATGAAGAGTCTCCAGAAGACAGAGTGAAGGTGGACGGTGGGATGAAGAGTCTCCAGAAGACAGAGTGAGGGTGACGGTGGGATGAAGAGTCTCCAGGAGAAATAGAGTGACGGTGTTAAAAAGAGTCTCCAGGAGACAGAGTGAGGCTGACGGTGGGAAAAAGAGTCTTTAGAAGACAGAGTGAGGTTGACGGTGGTAAGAAGAGTCTCCAGAAGACAGAGTGAGTGTGACGGTGGGATGAAGGGTCTCCAGAAGACAGATTGAAGGTGGACGATGGGATGAAGAGTCTCCAGAAGACAGAGTGAAGGTGGACGGTGGGATGAAGAGCCTCCAGAAGACAGAGTGAGGGTGCCGGTAGGATGAGGAGTTTCCAGAAGATAGAGTGAGGGTGACGGTGTTAAAAAGAGTCTCCAGGAGACAGGGTGAGGCTGATAGTGGGATGAAGAAACTCTAGGAGACAAAGTGACGTAACGGTGGTAAGAATAGTCTCCAGGAGACAAAGTGAGGGTGACGGTGGGTTGAAAAGTCTCCAGGAGACAGAGGGAAGTCCACGGTGGGATGAAAAGTCTCCAGAAGATAGACTGAGGGTGACGGTGGGATGAAGAGTCTGTAGGAGGCAGACTGATGGTGACAGTGGGATGAAGAGTCTCCAGGAGAAAGAGTGAGGGTGACGGTGGGATGAAGAGTCTCCAGAAGACAGAGTGAGGGTGACGGTGTTAAAAAGAATCTCCAGGAGACAGGGTGAGGCTGATGGTGGGATGAAGAAACTCTAGGAGACAAAGTGACGTGACGGTGGTAAGAATAGTCTCCAGGAGACAAAGTGAGGATGACGGTGGTAAGAAGAGTCTCCAGGAGACAAAGAGAGGCTGACGGTGGTAAGAAGAGTCTCCAGGAGACAGAGTGAGGGTGACGGTGGAATGAAGAGTCCTTAGAAGACAGATTGAGGGTGACGGTGGGATGAAGAGTCTCCAGAAGACAAAGTGAGGGTGACAGTTGGATGAAGAGTCCTTAGGAGACAGAGTGAGGGTGACCTGGTAAGAAGAGTCTCCAGAAGACAGAGTGAGGGTGACAGTGGGATGAAGAGTCTCTAGGAGGCAGACTGATGGTGACAGTGGGATGAAGAGTCTCCAGAAGACAGAGTGAAGGTGGACGGTGGGATGAAGAGTCTCCAGAAGACAGAGTGAAGGTGGACGGTGGGATGAAGAGTCTCCAGGAGAAATAGAGTGACGGTGTTAAAAAGAGTCTCCAGGAGACAGAGTGAGGCTGACGGTGGGAAGAAGAGTCTTTAGAAGACAGAGTGAGGATGACGGTGGTAAGAAGAGTCTCCAGAAGACAGAGTGAAGGTGGACGGTGGGATGAAGAGCCTCCAGAAGACAGAGTGAGGGTGCCGGTAGGATGAGGAGTTTCCTTAAGACAGCGTGAGGTTGACAGTGGGATGAAGAGTCGCCAGGAGAAAGAGTGAAGGTGGACGGTGGGATGAAGAGTCTCCAGGAGAAATAGAGTGACGGTGTTAAAAAGAGTCTCCAGGAGACAGAGTGAGGCTGACGGTGGGAAGAAGAGTCTTTAGAAGACAGAGTGAGGATGACGGTGGTAAGAAGAGTCTCCAGAAGACAGAGTGAAGGTGGACGGTGGGATGAAGAGCCTCCAGAAGACAGAGTGAGGGTGCCGGTAGGATGAGGAGTTTCCTTAAGACAGCGTGAGGGTGACGGTGGGATGAAGAGTCTCCAGAAGACAGAGTGAGGGTGACGGTGTTAAAAAGAGTCTCCAGGAGACAGGGTGAGGCTGATGGTGGGATGAAGAAACTCTAGGAGACAAAGTGACGTAACGGTGGTAAGAATAGTCTCCAGGAGACAAAGTGAGGGTGACGGTGGGTTGAAAAGTCTCCAGGAGACAGAGGGAAGTCCACGGTGGGATGAAAAGTCTCCAGAAGATAGACTGAGGGTGATGGTGGGATGAAGATTCTCTAGGATGCAGACTGATGGTGACAGTGGGATGAAGAGTCTCCAGTAGAAAGGGTGAGGGTGACGGTGGGATGAAGATTCTCCAGAAGACAGAGTGAGGGTGACGGTGTTAAAAAGAATCTCCAGGAGACAGGGTGAGGCTGATGGTGGGATGAAGAAACTCTAGGAGACAAAGTGACGTGACGGTGGTAAGAATAGTCTCCAGGAGACAAAGTGAGGATGACGGTGGTAAGAAGAGTCTCCAGGAGACAAAGAGAGGCTGACGGTGGTAAGAAGAGTCTCCAGGAGACAAAGTGAGGATGACGGTGGTAAGAAGAGTCTCCAGGAGACAGTGAGGGTGACGGTGGAATGAAGAGTCCTTAGAAGACAGATTGAGGGTTACGGTGGGATGAAGAGTCTCCAGAAGACAGAGTGAGGGTGACGGTGGGATGAAGAGACTCTAGATAACTGAGTGAGGGTGACGGTGGGATGAAGAGACTCTAGATAACTGAGTGAGGGTGACGGTGGGATGAAGAGTCTCCTTAAGACAGAGTAAGGTTGACGGTGGTAAGAAGAGTGTCCAGAAGACAGAGTGAGTGTGACGGTGGGATGAAGGGTCTCCAGGAGAAATAGAGTGACGATGTTAAAAAGAGTCTCCAGGAGACAGAGTGAGGCTGACGGTGGGAAGAAGAGTCTTTAGAAGACAGAGTGAGGTTGACGGTGGTAAGAAGAGTCTCCAGAAGACAGAGTGAGTGTGACGGTGGGATGAAGAGTCTCCAGAAGACAGAGTGAGTGTGACGGTGGGATGAAGAGTATCCAGAAGACAGAGTGAGGGTGACGGTGGGATGAAGAGTCTCCAGAAGACAGAGTAAGGTTGACGGTGGTAAGAAGAGTGTCCAGAAGACAGAGTGAGGGTGATGGTGGGATGGAGAGTCTCCAGGAGAAATAGAGTGACGGTGTTAAAAAGAGTCTCCAGGAGACAGAGTGAGGCTGACGGTGGGAAGAAGAGTCTTTAGAAGACAGAGTGAGGATGACGGTGGTAAGAAGAGTCTCCAGAAGACAGAGTGAGGGCGACGGTGGGATGGAGAGTCTCCAGAAGACAGAGTGAGGGTGACAGTGGGATGAAGAGTCTCCAGAAGACAGACTGAGGGTGATGGTGGGATGGAGAGTCTCCAGAAGACAGAGTGAGGGTGACAGTGGGATGGAGAGACTGTAGATAACAGAGTGAGGGTGATAGTGGGATGAATAGTCTCCAGAAGTTGGGAGAGAGAGTCAATGATGTCAGAAGGTTTTGACTGGTTTACAGTAAGTGTCGTTAAATTTTGTGTACACTGTCTTTAAATCCCAATTCAAACATTTCTTCCCTGTAAAGTGAACTCTGTGAATTACTTTATATTGTATAAGTTGTAGATTTGCATTAGCGGTCTGTACGAGGTGAGCGGAAGGAACCAGAATTATTTTCATAGATATCTTTAAGATGCGTGATGCCCTTAGTGATCCATGATGACAGATTTAATGGTTTTCTGTTCATCAGAAAATCAGGAGTGTATTTACTTGGTGATACCGTGGTATTAGTTATTTGGTAAAAGTCTCACCAGGCCGTCAGAGTTGAGGCAATAATTGGGTTTTTGAAGCAGGGGTGTCGGGTAATAGTGCGGCTTATAAATGGCAAATCAGAGATATTGATTTTTTACAAAATAATTGCTCTAGCTTCATCCAAGAGCAATCACACTGATTTGGTTTGATCCATTTATAAACATACTGGAGTTTATTTGCTAGAAAGTAGTGAAGGAAGTTTGGGGCCTCCAGACCACTGTTTATTTTTTTTTTTTTGTAGCGTTGATAGTTTAATTCTAGCCTTCTTGTTTTTCCAGTAATTGTGTTTGATTATTGAGTCTAGAGATTTGGACCAGAGGGTTGGAGGCTTGATGGGAATCATTGAGAAAAGATAGTTTACCATAGGAAGTATGGTCATTTTTACTGTGGCAATTCTACCAATAAGATTTATTGGTAAATTCATCCAACGTTTTAGATTTTCTTCTATCGTTTTCAGGAGTGGATTGTAGTTAAGGCCAATTAACTCTGACAGCTTAGGGGAGATGTTAATTCCCAGTTGCCTGTATTGATTGAGAAGGGTGCAGTTGCCACATCCCAGCTGTTAGAGTTCAGTGGTAGTTTGGTGGATTTAGACCAGTTAATAGTGTAGTCAGAGATCTCAGAGAAAGAATTAATAAGATTGATAGTTTGGAGAAGTGACGTTGATGGAGTTTGTAGGTACAAAAGGATATAATCAGCATATAAGCTGATCTTATGGGTTGTATCTCCAGTCTTGATTCCTAAAATTTTACTATCTTGCCGTATGGCTGCTGCAAGAGGTTCTATGAAGATGGCAAATAATGATGGAGTATCGAAGAGAGATGTTTTTTAGTCAGCGTCACGATCTGATGTTGACTGAATTCCAGACTTTCATGCAGCTGCTGGAATTCTTTATGTAATAATTCGATGAGCGTTATTCTAGGGTCCAATCCGGAAAGTTTTTATTGATCGTAATCAGAATGTCACTAACCTCAGAGCTGGATGAACGTCTCGGAGAACTTTGGGTTGAATCAGTGTGTTGGGTCCTCTTGCTTGGCCTCGGCTTGGCCTTTTCCATGCTGCTGCCTTTATGGACATCCTCTGCGGCACAAAACTGATTAAAAAAGGCGTAGATGTAGTTCTTCCAGTGTGAAAGTGTTGAGGGTTTCACACAGATATTTAATGAGATTCTATTCTTAAAGAGAATTTAAACTTGTTTAAGTTTAGTCTAGCAGCAGAGGGCTGCCATGCCCGGATCTCGCACCAGACTCACCGAGTCTCACGATCACAGGCTCATGCTCCTTCCCTCCCTCATAAACTTCTCTTTCAATGAGCAGTTTACCCTTGTGGACCTGCAGAGAATATGACAATGCAAGACAATACCATCATCAAGAGCTGATGTTTAAGAAACAAAGTTCTAGAAGTAAATGTCTGTACCGTGTGCATTGGAATACTACAATATGTTTACTTTTTTCACCCCTTCAGTCACGTCAAAGATAGCAATTCTTCATAAGAACACTGAGTGAATCAATCACCATGGAAAACACTATATGACCACCTAAAACATCTTCATTCAGCTGAAGCATGTTAGTTGGGCTGAGTGAACTTTCGAGATGTTTGCACAGTGCCACCAGGCTGTTTCCTCTGCAGTGATATTTGTTGTAATTCCACTTTTGTTGTGTTTTTTTCTAAAGCTGAACTCCACGTTGGGCAGAAATGATGTACTTAACCCTGTTGGTCTCATTGTTGAGGGAGAATGTATTTTCTAGATAGTCAGCAATAATTGTTGTCAGAGATGGTGATTTTACTATTTGAAGAATTTGTATTTCCTTTTGAAATTATATACAATACATAAGCAATTGGTAATGAGAACCAAAGCACCACATCTAATTTTGACAACCTAAAAGGCTGAATACTGTCAAAACTCTAGGTACGCCCAGGGATCTTGGGAGTTGTATTTGGTTTTTCATCAATTTCTTTCTAAAATATTTTAAACTGTGTTGTGTGGGTGCTTGACAGATTTAGAACATCGTAGATGACATCATGTAAGGTCATAAAAAAATGTGATGTTGTCTCTATGAACTGGTCTGATATCATTTCCCATGCTGCACTATGGATTTCATAGTATTATGAGATGTTTCTGTTAATTTGTGTAACACTGAATGTTCAACTCCATGTCTCCTTTCTGTCTTAGACTCCTTTGATTGGATCAGCCAGATCGGGTGTCACCACTCCGGAACCAATTAGCCACTGACACTTACCCTCCTGCTCTCCTCCCCCCAGATCCAAACAGCAGCTTCACATTGGCGCACAGCACAGCTGTCAACCTGTTAACCATCCGCTGCCACTGCTAACTGTGCTTCCTAAAGAACCCCCCACACAACCAATGCCAACATGAGCCCCATTAAATATGAATGTGCAGGGGCTTTTAAAATGGACTGGCAAAGGTCAGAGGGGAGGGGAATTGGAGAGGTGGCAGAATAAGAGTCTGTTGTTTTCCAAGGAAAATATTGTTATCGATTCAATCTCATTATTTTAAATGTAAACCTATCCGGCTTCACATTCTTCTTAAAGTGTTTCTTTCTAAAGCCCATTATTGCAGAATCTGATACCTCTTTAACAATTCTGGACTTAATGCACTGGGATAGTGGATGATGTGAAAATGGGGGGCATGTAGGGTACATGTGTCTCAGGAGAGAGGGTAGATTATGAAGCGTCCGTTCTAGCAATGAGTACGATGAAGTTGAGTTATGAAAATGAAGTGGGTATAATTAATTGTGTTGGTAAAGTTTTTATTCCTTGCTATTGATTTTGCTGATACCAGTAGAGTAACAACTCAATATGAAGTGGAACACAAAAGTAGGAGTGTGATAGATGGACCAATGGTGAAAACAACGGTGAAAGAAATATAACAAAAACGCTCAAACGCTTAAACTGATTTTAAAGTGTAAAAGACATTCAGATACGTAAGAACATCTATGAAAATACACCAAAGCAGGCAATTACATAAGGCTTGTTTGAAAAGACAGGTATTTGTTTCAATTTAAAGACTTTATTATTATTATTTACTGTATTTATTTCAACTTCAATCAATAAAATATTTGCATACTGTAATTTATGTATCCAAAATCACTGAAAAATCTCTATATTATATGATACACTAATTTGCTAGTCATTTTGTGCAAAATTTTATGAACAAATGCTACAAAATGAAATCACAGTAGACCTGATGTTACAGTTTAATACTGTAAGACAATTACAGTGACACATTGAGAAAAAATTACATCTACTTTAAAATGTAATGACATAAAACCAGTTAAACTGGAGATGTCATTTTCCTATAAACAGGTTTGCTGTAGTATTGCAGTGGTGTTGCAGTAGTAATGCATTGATGTTGCAGTGGTATTGCAGTGGTGTTGCAGTAGTATTGTAGTAGTTTTGCAGTAGTATTGCTGTGGTTTTGCAGTAGTATTGCAGTAGTATTTCAGTGGTGATGCAGTAGTATTGCAGTGGTATTGCAGAAGTTCTGCAGTTGTATTGCAGTGGTTTTGCAGTAGTATTGCAGTGGTTTTGCAGTAGTATTGCAATGGTGTTGCAGTAGTATTGCAGGAGTTTTGCAGTAGTATTGCTGTGGTGTTGCAGTAGTATTTCAGTGGTATTGCAGTAGTATTGCAGTGGCTTTGCAGTAGCATTGCAGTAGTGGTGCAGTAGTATTGCAGTGGTAATGCAGAAGTTCTGCAGTGGTGTTGCAGTGAAATAACAGTGGTGTTGCAGTAGTATTGCACGGGTGTTGCAGTGGTATTGCAGTGGTATTGCAGTAGTATTGCAGTGGTGTTGCAGTAGTATTGCAGTAGTATTGCTGTGGTGTTGCAGTGGTATTGCAGTAGTATTGCACGGGTGTTGCAGTGGTGTTGCAGTAGTATTGCAGTAGTATTGCTGTGGTGTTGCAGTAGTATTGCAGTAGTATTGCTGTGGTGTTGCAGTAGTATTGCAGTGGTTTTGCAGTGGTGTTGCAGTGGTATTGCAGTAGTATTGAAGTGGTATTGCAGTGGTATTGCAGTAGTATTTCAGTGTTTTTGCAGTAGTATTGCAGTAGGATTTCAATGGTGTTGCAGTGGTATTGCAGTGGCATTGCAGTGGTGTTGCAGTAGTATTGCAATAGGATTTCAGTGGTGTTGCACTAGTAACCCTTTTAATAGGAATGTTGGGTAGTATTTATTGTTCACCTTTTTAAGTCACTAATTTGCTCTGATAAGTCTGTGGGAGCACTAAGAATGATTTAGAAGAAGAAAAGTGATTTCCAAAAAAGTATGAAAACAAATTCTGCATTAATGTGCTAAAGCTGATAGCTTGACAGAACCTTGAAACATTCACAAGGCTGAGACACATGGACGCCACCAAAACCAGCAGGAAAGTGGACCTCGGGCCACAGGAACCAGTAAACAGCAACCCCCAATCAGTAGGTTTAAAAGTAAAATTAAAAAGATGAGTCTTAAACTTGCTTTTGAAAATATCAACATTCTCTGCGGTTTTATAAAGGTGGCGCTGAAAGTTGGAGGGCTGCCTCGCATGTGTTCTTGGTTTACCAATGGGGGTGGTTAAGAGGCCGGAGTCGCAAAGGTTCATAGGGTAAAAGTAAATCAGCAAGATCATCAAGACAGTTGCAGAAATGCTTCAGCTCAGCCCCTTTTAAAAACCATTGGGAGACCTTCAATTTGATCCTGAAAGACGCAGGGAGCCAAAACAGTGATTTTTAAACCAGTGTTATGTGAGCTTTCCGTCCTTGTCGACATACGAGCAGCCGAGGTCTGACGTAACTGAAGGTGTGAAACATTTTCTTATGCAAGGACAGAAAGCAGGGCATTACTGAAGCCATTTAGCAGCAATCGCTTCAAACAAGTACCTTTGGTATTTTCATGGTCGAAACATTCAGCAGAACATTTTGATCCTTGACCTTTACAGAAATGCTTCATCTCAGGCTAATTTCGAGTTTTGTGTGAACAGTTCAATTTATGGTGAAATAAATGACACCAGCACGTGAGAAATGACACAAGACGATATATAGACACTGACCAACAAGCTATTATGAGACATGAGTGTTGACGTTTCCAAAGTGGACAACAGAGGAAGTCACACAACAGGGAGACTTCAAGCAGGAAATTAAAGTAAACTAAACTAAAGAAAAAGTAAAGCAAGGCTGCAACTTAACCAAACAATAATAAGGCAAACCTTCTGTCAAAACCGAGACCATGACACATTATTTGTGCGGACACTTGCACTAGCCCAGTGGTACCGTGACGAGGCCCAACTGCCCTCCCCCTTCGAATACCCCTGCTGCTCCACACACATTACTTCAGTCTCCTGCTGAAGCACCATTCTAGCTGGTATGTACATCATCATATCATTACATTAGGCTGTTTTGTTGACGTATTTTTTTTTTTAAATGATTTTCACTATGGATGACAAAGAAATAAAGAAAATATGATGGTAACACTACTAGTTGTGGATTTTTTAAAGTATAACACATCTTTGAATTTCTAGACTATTGTGTCATGTTGTTGAATGATCATTATGAGGAACTGGCACATCTACACGCCCTCGCACAGCAACAGCACCTGGTCTAACAGAGCGCTTGAGCCTCAAATGCACCCTCGGGAACTTGTATTTTAAAGGTATTGTAAAATACAAGTTATTGTATAACCCTAATCCTAACCCTCCGTCTGTATCACAGTAATTTAAAAAAGGTTTTTACTCTCCCTTTAATGCTTTACTCGTCTGTTTCTCATCAGGTTCATCTTTGCTGTTAACTGCCTGCTGTTTTACCACAGATTTAACTCAGAGAGGCACTTAACCATCAAAGCTGAAAATGAAACAAAACAAATAATTTAATGAAAGGTATGAAAGCAACTTTCTTAAAGAGAAGAGGAAGAGTGAGTGGAGATCAAAAGGAAAAGAGAGCATGTAATGTGAGAGACTGAGGTGAGAGTTCATATGTCCATCTCTTGAGTCTCTGTGTGGTCTATTTATCCATCACAGGACGTGTGTGTGTGTGTGTGTGTGTGTGTGTGTGTGTGTGTGCGTGCGTGCGTGTGTGTAAGGATATTACAGATCTGGAGGCTTTGGTTACACTCCCCTCTATCATCCTCCCATCCTGCTGGACCACACCGTGATGGTATTGATGGTTTTAGTGCCTTTCTGCTCAATGCAAATCTCATCATCTCTTTAGAGACGAACGTTAGGAAGCGACAAATAGAAACCAGAGAGAGGCAGCTTTAACACTGACCATGCTTCCTTCAAGAAAAGAAAACTAGTGGATGAAAATATGGCATCAGGTTTCACCCTTTTAGAAAATATCCTCAATTTGATCAAAATTTTTAATGTGACTTTTAGAGCAGCTTGAGTTTCCTGGAGGCTTCTGCAGCACATTAAACAGCTCCTTTAATGGTGTTAACACACATTAACACACCATAGTCTGTGTTCATGTGTATGAATGAAACATTACTCTGCAATACAACTCTGTGTGTTGTCATGCACTTTAAACTGGAAGCTAAAAACAGATACATTTTGTTTTTACATTATTGTGAATAAAGACAATAAATGAAGCATATAACAAGTTTAGATTTATTTTGATATAATGTCTTTAGATTTGAAAGCCTTAAAAACTCAATTCTGTTGATTTTCAGGTTTATGCATCAGAAGAATATTTTTTTTTAGAGATTTCTTTCATTGACAACGGCATCAAATTACACTTTTTTAACACACACATTTTTGTCCTTGAGATTGTCACTTTGTCAGATTATTTAATCACAAAACTGAATAAATTCTTGTATTAGATGTCCCTGGTATACAAACTAAGTGGTGAGTGTGTATGTGTACATGCACGGGGTCGACCTCCCTCACAGGTCTGCTCTCATCTCACGCTGAAGATGGGGATGTGGGCTCAGGTTCCCTTTGCAGTAAATGGGCCAGTATCCATGCCAGGTTTTCTCTCAGGCCCAACCCTGCCAAGTTTGCCAGACACTGGAAGTTTACCATCCAGTCACCTCAGAGAAAGTTTAAACAGAAAGGCTCCAACCTCTTCTCGTCTGCACTCCTTCAACCACAGTCATCACTATCAGTGGACTATCAGTAGCCACCACATCAGTCTTGATAGCACATATATATATATATATATATATATATATATATATATATATATATATATATATATATATATATATATATATATATATATATATATATATATATATATATATATATATATACTGTATATACTGTATATACTGTATATACTGTATATACTGTATGCAGAAGATGTACACAAAAACTGGTGAAAAAGATGCTTTCATTTGTGGAGACTTTAACACTGAGCTCATGAAATAAAAGCTACATAAACCAACAGAAGTTTTCTTAGATATGATGCACAGTTTTACTCTTTGTCCAAAAATCACAAGACCTCCAGGAATCACACTGCACTGCCTTAAGAGACAACAGCTTCACCAATGTGGTAAAATTTAATATTGTAAGTGGTTTACTAATAAATGATATTAGTGACCGCTCACCGGTGTCTGTTAATCTTGCTATTAATTTTTGGGGTCATGAGAGCAAGTAAATAATGTTTTATGAAGGTTATTTATAAGTGACAATGTCCTGCAAAAGGGCGCTGCAAGACTGGGATGTGATTGTTGACAAGGCATATAATACATGTGTTGATATATTTAAATGATTATTATGGTAAAAACTGTTCAAGTTATAAGAGCAATGTTTAAAATTTAGAGCTAAAGAATCTTAAAGTAATTATAAAAATATGTTAACTGAAATGTAAGGAACTAGTAAAAAGCTATATTTTGGAAAAAAATATGAAATAAATATAAGAATCCAGAATATTTGTACAGTTTGCAGTATTTTACTGCTGGCTGTGGTGATAATTGGGATATGATTGTGGCAGAATTAATAACTTTTTTGTAAATGTTGGATCAAAGTTGTCAGCAAAGATTTCAGACCACAGAAGAGACCCCACGAGTGGAAACCCGCAATGAATCCTGACTGGATTGTTCCCTCAGCAGATCAAACTGTAAAAACAGACTTTCTTGTGATTGTGATGGTATTGATGTGGTACCAATAAAGAAGGTGATTGATGGCGTTTCAAAACTATTAACATAAATGTGTATTTTAGTGTTCCAAACTGACTCATTTCCACAAAAAATGAAAATAGCAAAAGTAAAACCATTATTCAAGCAAGGTAATAAACACCTGTTCACGAACTACAGACCAGCATTACTCAGACCACAGTTTTCAAAAATCCTGGGAAAACATTTTAACAGAAGATTAGAAAACTTTCTACATAATATGAACTAAACCAGAGTCGGTATGGTTTTAGAGGAACGAGTACGATATGACTGGCAATACTGGAAGCAACAGAGGAAATAATAAATGCATTAGATCAAGAAAAACACGCCCTTGCCACCAATACTTGTCAATAAACTACAACAACATGGGATTAGACGAGAGGCGCTGGACTTGATTGATTGATTGTCTAACAATGTAATTCTGATTGTATGGAGATTGCTTGTAGGGTCCCCCAGGGATCAGTATTGGGCCCTGAATTATTTAACATACATATAAATGATCAAAATTAATATTTGTGGATGATTCAAATATATTTTATTCCGAAAATAGCAGCACATGTATCATGTATCTTTGGATCAGTGAGGTAATTGAGTCAACTTTATTCTCAAAATTCTGTGTATACGTGAAAATCCCTCCCATCTTTGGCATATTTCATGTGTTCACATGTGTTTATTATTGTGTCACCTAAGTTATTTTTTTTCCAATGACAGCTGCTGCTAAGAGCCAGAAATAGACGCGTTGCTGTCATCCAAAGGCAACCCGTTGACTTTGAATATTTGCACTTTGCTTGCTCTCAAGAGTTACCTTTTCTTAGAGCTGGGTCAGCTTACACTGATGCTCCAGAGTTTGTGGTTGACCTTTTATAACAATTGTCTGAAATTGTCAAGACTTACCTGTCACAGAATGTTGTCAGTCCACAATTTAATAATGTAGCTGAAGTTAAATGGAGTGAGAATGTGAGGAGACAGAGACTAAAAACTGAAAACCAGACCCTCTTGGATCCACTCAGTACAGCGTTACCGCTGACCGCTGACCACTGACACTCACTTTGAGTGGTGTTTCTGGCATTTCAAGGTCAACTCTGTATAGACATATGCAAGAACATGACTTTCTACTCTAAAATAACAGATGAAATGTTAGATCATAAAGTTTGGTTCATAATGACAAGAATGCTTCATGCTGAATACAGACTGGTGAAGTGATCTTTTCAAGCTATGGGACATCAATTTCTTAGAAAATAGTAAAGATGTCATTGCAGTGTGTGTGGGGGGGCAGGAATCATTGCCAGGACGGTCCAGCATTGCATTGCAAGATGGACATATTGTATTCCTTTGTATCCTGTCCACATCACAAAAGTTAATAAGGTGTTAATATTGACATCACCCAGACATAGCATTTTCCTTATTAAAACATGTATATTGGTGTTGGACCTCAGTGCCTGAAAATCTGGAGTTTGAAACTGGCTTTTGTCTGCGCTTTGCCAGACTCCAAAACGCACTAAACTTTGTACACCCATCAAGTTGGCTGAAAGATTTGATATGTTAAGGGTGGGCGTGAAGAAAATGTCTCAATAGTGCCACCCTCATATGAGTTTTGTCTACATCACTAATATTGGCATGCAGTTTGGCGACCTGCCCCGAAAGTGTCAAGAACCCATATTCTTAACTGTTCACGAAGTCTGTGATGTGAAGGCCTCATAGCTGAACGAAGTCGTCCCAGAGATTTGATTTGATAAACTTTATATTTGGTGTGTTTCCTTAGCTAAATTAAAGTAGTTTAAGCATGAAGCTTTTGAGTTTTCATCCAGGGACTTGCTCTTCCTCTGTCAGGCAATGTCCCAGAGGCCTCAGATGTGCTGTGTATGATCAGAGTCCAGCTCTGAACAGATCTATATGGTTGTTTTTAGTTTTACTCATAGCGCCCCCTAGTGGCATTAGGAAGCTTGACATTTTGATGTGGATGTTCGAATGTGATGTCAAAGAGATGTCAAACTTGATCAATATCATGCTTATGAGATTGATGAAGCTAATCATGAGATAAAATTGAGTTGTCATCAGATGACCTTACCATGATGACGCGGCAAATTTTGATGCTTCGCCATGAGTGAAAAAACTTGAACACGCCTTGTCTAATCTGAGCCAAAATTCATAAGTTTGATCAGGCTTCCACTTTGAACAAGTGGATGTGACAGTCTTGGATTAACTCCATAGCGCCACCTTCTGATCAAAGGAAAATGTTTGTTTTTTTTTCACGTTATATCCTGTAATTACTCTGAGCTTCATCGGATGAGCCTGGACACATACATTTTCATGGATGGACATCCAATGGTGTCTGTGTCATTCACTGTGAAACAGGAAGTGTATGGTATTGCCACACGTGTATGAAAGAAATTCATTAAAAAATCACCAGTTTGTCCCTGAGAGGGTATATTCAAGGATCGAATCCTTTTAACAAAGGCATTTCATACACTGCCACATATTAAGAAGTTCATCACTCTATATTTTTGAAAATATTAAATTATAACCAATAATCTTCAGAGAGAAGCAGGGGCGGATATAGCATTGTTGGGGCCCAGACTGGCTCAATGGTTGTAACTTAGCCATATAATGTTTGATGCGGCCAAAATTTGGTGCATGTGTTTGCAGTCCAACTCATCACATCTGCAGTGTAATATTCTGGAAAGCTTGTAATACCACCTGTTGGAAACAAGACAAGGTCCATATGCTCATATTTTGATCATGGTCACAGCACCACCTCGTTCTCCTTGAATCGTCCCTAATGATTGCATGTACCCTATGTCTCAAAATGATCAGATATGTGAAACCATTTAAGAAAATAGTTAATCGTGCCTCATAGAAATAATGGCATAGGATATTGATGTTACAATTCGGATATGGCAGCTCTGATGCCTTCCAGTCAGGTTTTAGACAAAACCACAGCACTGAGAAGGCTCTGACCAAAGAGTTTAATGACATATGTCTGAATACAGACGGTGGAAACATGTCAGTATAAGTTTTACTGGATGTATAAATATAAATAAACTAGCACAGCTATGCAGGGCTTTGAGGCAACAGAATATATTGATATATTCAAGGTTAAAAGATCTGATGACTCAGCAGGACCTGGAGAAACTAGTCCTGCATTCATCTTCAGTAGTCTTGATTATTGTACCAGCATCTTCACAGGTCCACCTAAAACATCAGTTAGACAACTGCAGCTCATCCAGAACTCTGCTGCTCCAGTCCTCACTAAGACCAAAAAACTGGACCACATCAGTCCAGTTCTGAGGTCTTTACACTGGCTGTCTGTCTGTCAGAGGACAGACTTTAAAGTTCTGATGCTGGTCTACGAAGCTCTGAATGGTCCAGGACCAAAATACATCAGTGACCTCCTGACCCAGTATGAACCTTCCAGACCCCTCAGGTCACCTGGATCCAGTTTTTATCAGTTCCCAGAGTCAGAACCAGACCTGGAGAAGCTTCCTGCAGCTTCTCTGCTCCACATGTCTGGAACAAACTCCCAGAAATCCTCAGATCAGCTGAAACAGTTTTTTTAAATCCAGGTTGGAGACTCACCTGTTCTCAGCTGCAGTTGAACAAAGACACAAATCTGCAGTTTTACTTTTAAGCTTCAGTTTCAAAACTTGATATTTTAACTAGTCTTTATCTATTGCAATTTTTATCTAAACTTTAAATCATGATTTTTATTTCTACTGTGTGTTTAATGTCTCTGTAAAGCTGATGATGAATAGTGGCAAAACAATGGAGAAGACTCGAGAAAACCAGTTGTTTGAACTGACTGAATAGAAAAAGAAAACGGCTAAACCTGTTTTTCAATTTGATTTCTTCAACATTGTTTTAAATACATCAATCTGTAGAGATGACCAGTTCAGAGATTTAGGTTCTGACATCAGGCAAAGTATTTCCTTCATGGTACCAGCTGATGTCCTCCTGGGGACCTGATCAGAACAACTTGATAATAGTAATGTGGTGCAGACACTTAATTTTACACTGTCCTACAACATCCATGATGACACCTGGGTAACATGCATTATCAAACCTGATAATGCACCACTATTTAACTCTGGGAAAACCTCTTTTGGCTTTTGTCTGGATCTTCATCACAGGATTCTCAACATCTCCATGCTGTCTCAGTTTCACTTAGAACCATTCATTAGAAAATATCATTGAGATTATTTTCTTTTGTTTGTTTTATTGATTCATTCCAGACATGTCAAAACCATTGTTTAAAGTATAACAATGTTGACAGAGCGAGAGCAGAACCAGGAGGTCCCCCGACCCGGTTGGCCTGCACAAGACACCACACCAACACAAGCACCCAGACCCCTGACAGCCCCACCCACATGCCAGCCCAAGCACCACCTACCTCCCCCACAACAGAAGCATCTCTGCTGGGGCGCCCGCCCAACCCGCATGGAGATCCAACTACGTGCCAACGCACCGTGGCTTATCCACATACACACACACACAAATACACAGTCATACTCATATGTACAATCGTATTTACGGTGTTAGAGACCCTGTTCAGGGTCACCTCTGATCTTCATCCCTGTACTTGATGAAAATCATCAGTCTGAGTCTTTTCTTAAACAAACTCCTGCTTGGACGTTGCTTCAGTTCTTGTCTGAGTTTATTCCAGACCTTCACACCACTGATTGAAGTGCACGTTCTCTTCTTCAACACTCCTGGTTGTGAAGTGAAGGTTCCCCCTGTAATCACGACCCCCCCCCCCCCCCCCCCCCCCCCCCCCCCCCCTCTCTATCAGTAAAGACTTTCTGGATATTATCTGGTAGTTGTCTGTTTTTAGCTTTATACATCAGCTGAGCTGTTTGAAACTCTACCAGATCTGGGAGTTTGAGAAGGCAGAAGTTTATATAAAACTCATTAGTGTGGTCCTGGAAACCTGCCTTATGAGCCAGTCTGACGGCTCTTTTCTGGAGCGTGCACAATGGTCGGAGGGACGATTTGTAGGCGTTGCCCCAAACTACCACACAATAATTAAATTATGGCAAAATAAGTCAGCAATATACAATATTTAATGCTTTGTTATTCAATAAATATTTAGCTTTACCTTTCAATCAGTTGGTATTGAAAATGATTATGCTATTATTATTATTCTTGTTATCATTATTATTATGTTATGTTATTGATAATTGAATAGAAAAGTATGAGAGTTAGTTTGTAAAACATCAAATTATGACGCAGATCAAAAGGCCTGCTGATACAGATAAGATCATTGTATTTAGGTATCAGTCAGGGTTTCCTCTGTTGTTTCCAATCAATTCAAAATGCTGTAGCAAGACATTACTAGTACAAAAAAAGTATGATCTCCCCTGCACTTGCTTCCCTTCCTGTTGAATTGAAAATCCTCCTGATCACCTTTAAAGCAATAGATGGTTTTGCTCCAACTTAAGTCTAGGATTTGTTGACCTGGTATGTTCCCTCCAGACCACCAAGCTGTCCCCAAATCACAAAGGTCGCAATGGGAGATCAGGATCACAGCACAACGTCTTAGAAATGTTTATATCTCTGCTTAAAACGTTACTTTTTGAGGTGTCTTTGGATTTGTCTGATGAATATATTACATATTTTTTGCTGCTGGTTTCTGCACCTTTTGCCCCTCTCATTTGGATGAACAATTTTTAACTCAGGGATGTGTAATATAAGAGAAGACCTTCTTTAAAGGGAATTTAACAGTAAAATTCTTTTAATATTGTTTCTCCAGCTGGTTTTACTTTTTTTGAATGAACACTGTATTCAAAAGTTATATATAAATATAGTTTATAATGATCAATTCTATAATAACCTTTAAAGTCAATGTTGCAAACGTCTGCTACAGATCAGTAAAGCCTTTGCTGTGATATGTTATTGTGATGGAAATATTAGTCTTGGCCATCTGGGACCTTTCTGATTTTTGGTCCTTGATTTCCCTGCTCTGCTGACTCACACACCTTCAATGATTTGCTATGATACTGTAATTATTTAGTGTTTAGTCTACGTTATTCTGTGGTGTTCAAATTACTGTGCATACTGAAACTCTGTCATTTCTGCATCGAGACGCCTGATGTATGTTTTGACCCACTTGCATGAAATTAAATCTACTAAACTTGGATCAACTCTCATGTCTTTAGTCATAATATTCTAATTAACTCATTTTCAGTCCAAATAGTCACCTACTGGATAAAACATATTATACAGAGGTGTTAATAAGTTTCTGCACAACAGTTATATATGTGTAAATTTATCACAATGTTTAAAAACATGATGATATGTCCACCCCGTTATGGAGAGATTAATGACGGGGTGGACTATGAAAGGATGGACGTAGCTGTTAATGAGTGCATGGCTGGTAGCAAAGTGATTTAGTATTGAAGATGATGTTATACTGTCTATCAAATTAGTTTGAATTTTAGATTTTGTTTGTGTTTGTTTATATGTTACCATGACAGTGTGGACTAAACACACAATACGACAAATATTTGGAAAAATAAGGGAGGAATTTAAAGCAGTAGAGCCAACTTCCAGTGAGAAAAGACACAATGACGCTGATGATGTCACTAATTACATCAGCTGATTTGTTAAATGGTCATTTTCCCCATAACTACAGGGTGGAAAATAGTTTAATAGATGCTGACAAAATGTTTAGAATTATTTCAAAAATTGCATAAATATCATCAAAGTTACTAATTTCATAAAGAATCTTTGAAGAACAATGATGAAATATAAAACATTTTAATGTTGTGTCTCTTAACAAATGTATGGATTCACCAAAGTTAGTAGATCAGCATGAGGGACATGAGGGACATCAGGGACGTCAGGGACACGAGGGACATGATGGACATGAGGGACGGCAGGGACACGAGGGACATGAGGGACACGATGGACATGAGGGACGACAGGGACACAAGGGACATGATGGACATGAGGGACGACAGGGACACAAGGGACATGATGGACATGAGGGACGGCAGGGACACGAGGGACATGATGGACATGAGGGACGGCAGGGACACGACGGACATGAGGGACATGAGGGACGGCAGGGACACGAGGGACATGATGGACATGAGGGACGGCAGGGACATGAGGGACACGACGGACATGAGGGACGGCAGGGACACGAGGGACACGAGGGACACGATGGACATGAGGGACGGCAGGGACACGACGGACATGAGGGACATGATGGACATGAGGGACGGCAGGGACACGAGGGACATGATGGACATGAGGGACGGCAGGGACACGAGGGACATGAGGGACACGATGGACATGAGGGACATGAGGGACATGAGGGACGGCAGGGACACAAGGGACATGATGGACATGATGGACATGAGGGACGGCAGGGACACGAGGGACATGAGGGACATGAGGGACATGAGGGACGGCAGGGACACAAGGGACATGATGGACATGAGGGACGGCAGGGACATGAGGGACACGATGGACATGAGGGACATGAGGGAAATGAGGGACGTTAGGGACGTTAGGGACACGACGGACATGAGGGACGTTAGGGACACAAGGGACACGAGGGACACGAGGGACGACAGGGACACGAGGGACACAAGTGACAGGAGGGACACAAGGGACACGAGGGACATCAGGGACACGAGGGACACAAGGGACACGAGGGACATCAGGGACACGAGGGACATCAGGGACACGAGGGACACAAGGGACACGAGGGACGACAGGGACACGAGGGACACAAGGGACACAAGGGACACGAGGGACACGAGGGACACGAGGCACACGAGGGACATCAGGGACACGAGGGACAACAGGGACGACAGGGACACGAGGGACGACAGGGACACGAGGGACACAAGGGACACGAGGGACACAAGAGACACGAGGGACATCAGGGACATGAGGACATGATGGACATCAGGGACATGAGGACATGAGGGAACTCTTAGAGTTGCTTCTGGACTTCAATGGGAATGCAAGTCATTACCGTGTTTCACTGCCATCTATACTGTAAAGGCAAGTTTAACTTGGTCTTCAGAGGTGTGTGTTGTGTGTGTGTGTTTGCTGTTTTCTTAATAGATTTTTGAACCATGATAAAGTAAATTAAGCCAATGAAGGTTAAGGTCAAACATTTTATTTAGAAATTAACTGTCAGTCATTACTCCTCTTTACATCTTTATTACATTGTAACTGAGTATTGAAAAGATGAATATGGTGATGGCTGGATTGGGGTGGACATTAAGTCCAAATCCACTATAATCCACGGTCTGTATTTACATTACGGATTTTAAGGTCAGACCAAAGATGTCAAATTTCTCAGGGTGTACGTGTCTTTTACTTCCTAAAATAAAAGAGGTCCAGTGTAATTTAACTGCTTGACTATGAATTTGAGTGACATTTGTTGGCCATAGTCTGCATGCCCACCAGAAGAAAATTACCATAAAGATTAACAGCTTAAACCAGCAAACATATTCAAGAACATTTCAAATTGCTGGATTATTTTAAACCAAAGTGATTAGCCCCAGCATTGCCAGCAACTCAAAGTGAGCTGATTAGGCATCAACTGGCTGAACTGTTGGCCAAGTGTACTTATGAGCTCTGATGACAGTGATGTTTCACAAATTACAGCCTGTCAAAACTCGCTAGTTGGTCGCAAGATGGTTTTAAAAGACTCCTAATTATCCAGATGGACTGTTGGAAACATAATGCTCTTGGCGTGAGTGCTGACAATAGGGTGGCACACTGTGTGACCTGGCATGTGCTCTAGGCAGTTGTGATTGAGTATAACACCTATTCTGAACTGTGGTCCTTCCGTGGCTGGCCAGAGATCCACTGCATCACCTCTGGAACAGAAGACATGTCCTCAGCTCCATCGTCAGGTCGAGAATCGACAGATAAAAGAAGGGGAGCAAAAGAGAACGTGTTAAAACCATTCCAATTACTCACAAACATGGCACTATAATTTAATACATATTAAACCTGTGTGCAATACTGGATTATTCTACGCAGCCATACATAGGAATCCAGTTCAATCTCTGATGACAGGTAGATGATATTCATGGTTTTACAAACCATCTGTGGGCTTATACCTCTTTTTGAAGGTTTTACATACCTTCATGTTCTCCAAGATTTTGGACTCCTTCACATGTTTAGTTGAACCATGTGGTCTTATTACTGGAGCCACGTGTGACAGAATGTGATGAGAGTCCACCTACGAACCAGAGGATTGTCTCCAAATAACTGAGGACTGATATCACCACTGCCCAGCTGGATTTCACTGCAGATCCACAGGTGAGCGTAAGCTCACTAATATTGGGATGGAAATACTACTCTTTGTGTGCCATTAGAACAAAATTACTCATTTGTAATTTGTAAAACAAAAACAAAAACATAATAGGTGAGCGTGCAAATGCACCTCTACTGCAGATGTCTTAGAGTCTTAGCAAGGCACATCTGTACGTCAACTTAAAGATGAACTACAACACAGTACACCTAAAAAAGTATTAATAACCAACAATTATTTTAGGTTAAATCTTTAGTGGTTTACTAAGAACTACATTTGATGTAGCAAGTGTAAGTGTAAGAAATACTATATATTTGATATTTAGTTTGTAAGACAATGAAGCTCTTTTAAAGATCAAAGAAAAGTGGTGTGAAGCTGCCGTTTACCAAACCTGCCGTTTTGATAAACGGCGTCAATCATGCAAACCAGCAGTTTTTAGGTTCCCAGTGACAAAGTCGTGGTAACACCATTCATTGGAGCTGGTCCTTCCTGAGCTATGCTCCCAGAAAATATTTCACCTCTGGACAAGTGACAACGCAGACCTCTTCAATCAGAAGTTCAGATCTCAACACAACACCCCTAGTTTTGCAGTGCCCAAATCATTTTCACATATTTGCAGCAGGAGCCTAAAACCTGTGGCAGGAAACTCAAAATGGCAGCTATAAACAAAGCTGCTAATTAGTCCAAAAAAGGGATTTGAAAAAGGAAAATGGAAAAACTTTACACACACCAGACTGAGGCAGCAACGGATTTAAAGTCAAAAGATGGGACTGAAAATGCCCATCAATATTCTCACAGTTTAAAATATTTTTCACGTAAATGTGAAATTTTGGCAGAAATAATAAAAAAAGAAAACAGGAAGAACAATAAATAAATGCAGATAACTAACCTGAATAATTTATTGTCCAAATCACTGAGGGAGTCCTTTGGCACGTTGCCCTTCTCACGTTCACCTTCAAATAGTCGCTTTTCAATCCCAGCAAACATCACTATGGACAAAAATAACAAAAGAATTTAGCCACACATGGATGTGACTTTTCCAATGAGAAGAAATGAATGGATACAATACAAATATGCTTATTTATTCAGTAAATTATTTAGATTGTTTGACAATGTTATATAGGACAGCTGCACGGGGGCTGCATGATATGTTTGAACACACTGATGAAAACTGAGGTCTGTCAACTTAATGCCAATAATTAAACTCAGTGTTACATTTTACGGCGCGTCTTCTTTTTCCAATGATGGTCTTTTTTGTGTTTTTAACACCAGTCTGTTACAGCTTTTACAGCATCACAGGCGAGAGGCGGGGGTCCACCTGGACAGGTCGCCAGTCCATCACAGGGCCACATATAGACAAACTACCGTGCACGCTCACATTCACACCTACGAATAACTTAGAACTATCAATCTACTGGACTGTGGGAGGAAGCTGGTGTGATGGTTGTGGAGGCTCTGTGGTGTTTTTCCCCTCCCCTTCTTTGTGTTACAGACCAGGTGGATGGCAGGGGCGTGGCCAGCCATTTCGGACACCTGCACTCAATCCCCTCATCAGCCTCAAACCTATTTACCAGGCCTTCTCACCACTCCTGGTTGCCAGAAGATTGCGTCCGATTCCAAGAGTCAAGTCAAGTCAAGTCAAGTCAAGTCAAGTCAAGTCAAGTCAAGTCAAGTCAAGTCAAGTCAAGTCAAGTCAAGTCAAGTCAAGTCAAGTCAAGTCAAGTCAAGTCAAGCCAAGCCAAGCCAAGCTCCGCTTTGGGGATTCTACGTCTGCCAAGCTTTGTTCCTGCCCAGTTGGATTGTGATAGTTCTTCGTTCCTTGTTGGAAATAAATCATTTCTACCTTCCTTGGCTCTCTGCTCTGGGGTTCAATTCCTTGATCCATAACAGAATCTTCTGGCCACCATGAACCCCGCAGAGACGCAACACCTGACCCAGACTCGGTCCGAGACTGAGGGGATCGAGCAGGCCATTGCCGCTCAGGAGGCTCTCCTGGGACAACAGGGCCAAGCTCTTCATTCCGCGATGAACGCCATCCAAGATCTCTCCAAAGGAGTAAACCAGCTTGGAGAACGCCTGGTGGGAGTAACGACTCATCTCACTTCTCTGTTTCCGGCTCTTTTGGCACCTGTTCCTGCTCTCTCTGTCGGCACAGCCCCGTGAGCCATTTATCCCCACTCCCTACCGTTATTCTGGTGAGATAGGTTCATGTCACCAATTTCTCCATCATTGTACTTTAGTTTTTGACCAACAGCCACTCACCTACTCCTCAGATAAGTCCAGGGTAGCATTTATCATGAGCCTCCTCTCCGGAAAGGCGCCAGCCTGGGCCGTGGCCTTAGCCAACAGCAAATCACCAGTCTGCAACACACTAAATTCCTTCTCAGCAGAGATGTTGAGAGTCTTCGATCACCCACTCCGAGGAAAGGAAGCCGGGAACAGATTGCTATCCTTACGTCAGGGTTCTGGTCCGGTCGCTGTCTACTCGATTGATTTTCGCATCCTGGCGGCCGAGTGCCGTTGGGATGATAAGGCCCTTCAGAAAGCGTTTTTCCTGGGCCTCAATGAAATCATTAAGGACCAACTGGCCACCAGGGACGAGGTGGGGTCCTTAGAGGAATTGATTTCCCTCTCCATTAAGTTAGATAATCGCCTGCGCGAAAGGGTCAGGGAGAGAGCTGAGCAGGGCCCCTTCCCGGTTCCTTGCGCCCAGTCCAAGCCCTCCGCGTCTCCGCTGCGTCAGTTGGCCACCACCGATCCGCCAACCGCTCTAGCTCTGGAGGAGCCCATGCAGCTAGGTGGTATCCGGCTCACTCGGGAGGAACGTCAGCGCCGCCGTCACCAAGGTCTCTGTTTTTATTGTGGCCAGGCAGACCACATGCTGCCCAACTGCCCCATTCGGCCGAAAAGGCCAGGCTTGCCCGCTCCAGGAGGGGCGCTGGTGAGCCGAACTCCCATCAATCCCTCCTCCAAGCGCCTCCAACTGGAGGGGACCATTTTTTTTAAAAATCCACCCAGATTCCTGTCCTCGCCCTGGTGGACTCTGGTGCAGATGACAACTTTATTGACTCTGGGCTGGTATCCAGTGCTAACATCCCGTCAGAGCCTCTTCCTGAGCCATGAGAGGTTTTCGCTCTTGATGGCAGAGTGCTGTCTTGGATCACCCACCGTACCGTGCCGCTGTCTTTACTGGTTTCTGGTAATCACAAGGAGCTGCTGTCTCTGTATATCATTCCTTCGCCCTCCAACCCCCTCGTTCTGGGACTTCCCTGGCTCATCCTCCATAACCCCCACATAGACTGGTCTAGCCACTCTCTTGTAAATTGGAGTCTGTTTTGCCATAGCCATTGTCTACGTGCCGCTGTTCCCACTCCCACAATGGACACACCATTCCCTTCCAAAGCAGTGGATTTAGCTTCAGTTCCGCCAGCATAGCATGACCTCCAGGAGGTTTTTTTTCTAAGGACCGGGCCTCCTCCTTGCCCCCTCATCGACCGTATCCTGAACCCTGCCGCGGTCCAGCTTAAGCTGCCGGCTTCCTTGAAAATACACCCATCATTCCACGTCTCCCTCCTGAAGCCGGTCACGGACAGTGCGCTCAGCCCTCCGGCCATGCCCCCTCCACCCCCCCTGCTCGTCGATGATCACCCAGCGTTTGCTGTTCGCGGGTGGCAGTACTTGGTGGATTGGGAGGGGTTTGGCCCAGAGGAGCGCTCCTGGGTCCCTCGCTCTTTTATTTTGTCCCCGGCTCTTCTGCAGGAGTTTTATGCCCGGTTCCTGCACAAGCCTGGTAGGCCGCCAGGTGGCGACCGTTGAGGGGGGGGGGGTACTGTGATGGTTGTGGAGGCTCTGTGGTGTTTTTTCCCCTCCCCTTCTTTGTGTTACAGACCAGGTGGATGGCAGGGGCGTGGCCAGCCGTTTCGGACACCTGCACTCAATTCCCTCATCAGCCTCAAACCTATTTACCAGGCCTTCTCACCACTTCTGGTTGCCAGAAGATTGTGTCCGATTCCAAGAGTCAAGTCAAGTCAAGTCCCGCTTTGGGGATTCTACGTCTGCCAAGCTTTGTTCCTGCCCAGTTGGATTGTGATAGTTCTTCGTTCCTTGTTGGAAATAAATCATTTCTACCTTCCTTGGCTCTCTGCTCTGGGGTTCAATTCCTTGATCCATAACAGCTGGAGTACCCGGCGAGAACCCACAAATGCACGAGGAGAACACGCAAACTCCAGAAAGACTCCTGTTGGGCTGGAAATCGAACCAGGAACCTTCTTGCTGTGAAGCAACAGTGCTGCCCACGTGACATGTGCAGATCAGGTGACTGCCCGTACTGTGGACTTTGCACCAATATGGTGGCCTCAGGAAACAAGCGTAATCCTATGGCATGAGCAAGTCCAAACCATTGTACAGACCATGTAACTAAGTAACTAGTTACATGGTAGTAACATGTAACTAAGTAACTTTGTGCCTGGCGTGCACCGTGACTGTCAGTTACATGGCTTTTCCACAGAAACACAACTGCTAGACCATGCATACAGCTAGCAGCAACTTTCCTAAACGGTTAGTCAGATGGGATTAAAGTTTTATTCTCCAGACTCAAAAGTATGAATTTGAGAGTCGCGTCCATTTACTGTTCATTGTTATTGCTGTGCTATTACTGTGTTATTACTGTGGTGCTACTACAAAGGCATCGCAAGAAAAACGATCAGAATTTCTTCTCAAACTTAGGTTCAACCTCTGTAAACTTAATTTTTATTAACTTTAAATTAATAAATTAGGCCAATGGTGAGATTTCTGGTTTAAAATAACATAGCTAAATTACAATACATATAAATATCTCAGCAACTATAAAGTGTATGTGAATACTTTTGTATCAAAAAATGTGAAACTAAGTGTAGGTATTTTCCGGTCAGAGTAAATGAAGATGAAACAGCAGAAGTACAACCAAACCCTGCACTTTGTGGTCATAACTCTTTGGAGTCCTGTAGTGAAAACTTAAAACACTACAAATCCAGTCTAAAACATCTCACTATTACTAACTGACTGATTTTTCTGTGCGGTTCAGTTAGACATATAGAAATCTAGGAAAAATAAATCTGAGTTCTATAGAGGAAGGTTTGGACAACTGAGGTTTTTCAGATACCAAACGATAATTTTCTTTTCTTTTATATAGACGTCATTAAATGCATCAATTTCAGTCAAATATAATTGTTGGTGCGTTGAATGCTCAGAGCAATGAAGGTCCAAGTTCCATGCAGCTTCAGCCCGTGTCCACAGCCGTTGTCCTTGACAGAAGCATTGTCCTGGACGGTGTCAGAAACGTTTCTGCAGGCAGTTACCTTACTGTTTGGGTCAATGTATGTCTTATATTTGGACGATCAAAAATGCATGACAAATTCTCTGAAAATTATCCCAGTGGTCATGCTGGGTCTCAGAGCAAAACCCTCCATTTCAACTCTTGACACTTAAAACAGTCTCCTATTGAAATGAACCACTACACACTGATATGCTATTTCATTTGCACTCTGCTCTTATAATTGTTGACAGAGACAAAGTGTGTAAGCGGTAGTCTACAATTGTTTTTTCATTAAACCATTTGTAATTCTGATTCTACTGCAAATGTGTTTAGCTGTCATAAAGGAAAATAAAAATATTTTTCTGATACGTTGATCATTGTATTTCACTTCCACAGTATTTGAATGAGGGCTGAAAGCAAAAATAAAATAATAAATATTGAGGTGATAAAATTGCATATTAACTGAAAAATGAAGCCGGTAAATTCAGGGGTGAATTAAAAACAGGGGAGAGCTATATAAACTATATATAGGAGGATATATAAAAAAACCAAAAAAAAAAACACTCAAACCGGTCTTTTTAATGCACCGAAACACATTAATAAAGGCCTGGAGGCGGGAAGGGAAAAAAAAAACAAAAAAAAAAAAAAAACACACACACGCACTAACGTGTGTGTGTGTGTGTGTGTGTGTGTGTGTGTGTGTGTGTATATATATATATATATATATATATATATATATTTAAACAAAAAAAAAATCTGTGTATGTTGTGTATATCTATATGTGTACGTGTGTATACTGTGGATGTGCATGCGAGTATATATGTACGGATATATATATATATGCAGTGATCCAAAGATAAGTGTAGGTATATTATTTGAATAATTTATTATCTGAATAGTTATTTATACATGTGTGTGTATCTAAAAAGCACATGTGCACATGAATGTATCAGTGTATATTTGTATGTATGTATAACTACGTACTTGTGTATATGTATCTTACATTCATGCATAGCAAGATGCTGAGATGTCCACACACTGATCTTTGTTATATGTGTGTGTGTGTGTGTGTGTGTGTGTGTGTGTGTGTGTGCGTGCGTAGATGTATAAATTATTTATTTATCTATTTTGTTGCTTTCTCTGCTTACAATGTATATGATTATGTATTAGATAACTGCATATATGTCTTCTTATATCCGATATATGTGGTCATGCACGAGTACTTAAATACTGTGATGCATATTATTATATAGATCCTTTTTAAATACTGCCCCCACACCCTCAAAAACTCGGGTATGTAATAGAGAATAGAAAGCTCCTTCACCTTTTCTCTGTCTTCTTTTTGCTTATTAACACCTTATTGTCCTGTGTCCACCTCTATTCCTTAAATAACCCATTATTACCCTTTTATTTTCCTTTTTTTCCTTCTTAACACACATTACAACACAGACACCAGACTGCACCACCACTGTCTCGTCTCTCTCTTTCTTTCTCTTTCTATTTCTAGTCTGTTCACATAACACACCTGGTGTTTTTAGCCCTCTTTGGCAGAATTTAGTTATTTATTTACTTACATATTTATTTTTTCTTTTTCTTCGTCCTACTTAGGGATCAATAAAAAATAGTTAGACTGTCATTAGGGACGGTGAAGGGTACACATCTGCACACACCTGTACACACATCTGCACACACAAAAAAACCCCCAAATAAACACCTTGATTACAGATTAAAATGCATATATATATATATATCTTTTGGGTCCTACCAATTTGGTATCAACCAATAATATATGTGCCAACAAGGGAAAAATAAATAAATAAATAAAATAAAAAACAGGGGAGAGTAATTGCCAAGTAGTTTGAACAATTTAGGGGATTTGGTTAAAAGTGTGATATCACAAAAACAAAGCCATGTTTCAAGAGTCAAGTCAAGTCCTTAAAGTACTTGTTACAGTGATTTCATTCTGTAAATATGAACAGATAAATTAGAGATGTAGCTGGTAATAAGTAGAATCATAGTCATGATGTGTAAAAACAATAAAGATTTTTTATAAAGCATAACCCTTAATTTACACTAACTCAATTCCATTAAGTTATTTGTACAATGACATTTAATAATAACATATTTAAGTGTATCAAATTACTTAAGTTCTGGAAACTTAAGCTGCAAAAGTTAGTTTTACTAATTATTAAAATATTCCAAAGCTTAGTTTTTTTGTGGCAACAAAAAAAGGAGCAGCAAGGAAAGGACAACCTGAAATGCACAAAAGGAAAACACACACACACACACACACACACACACACACACACACACACACACACACACACACACACACACACACACACATATATATATATATAGGGATGCAGGGCTCAACAGAGTTGTATACATGTATACAACTCTGTTGAGCCGTGCATCCCTGCAGCTCTCAGTAGTGAGGACTTTATGAGCTTCTTTAGCAATAAAATTGTCAGAATTAGAGAGGAAATCAGCCAGAACCACCCGGCAGTGGCTGTGGGAATTTCTGCAACTTCGGCGACTCCCTTATGCTCCGACCTGACTCTAGACTGTCTGGTTCCTGAAGATCTTCCTGAGCTGACTCTAGACTTTTTGGTTCCTGTAGACCTCCCTGACCTGACGTCAGTTGTTAATAGATCTAAATCGTCCCAACTCAACTACTCAAAAATGTTTTCTCTCTTAGTGGTGTGACAATACTGGAACAGATCAACTTGTCCCTGGTCTTGGGATATGTGCCACAGGCTTTTAAAGTTGCAGTAATTAAACCATTAAAAAAACCCTCTCTTGACCAAGACATTTTAGATGATTATAGACCGATTTCCAACCTTCCATTTCCATTTCCACTTCCTAACCCTCAAAAAGCAGCTGTGTGACCATTTGTATAGAAATGATCTATTTGAAGTTTTTCAGTCAGGGTTCAGATGCATCATAGCACAGAAACAGCACTGGTTCGAGTCTCCAATGACCTTCTTATGGACTCAGATGATGGATTAGTGTCCATACTGGTTCTGCTGGACCTCAGGTAATGGGTTAGTGTCCATACTGGTTCTGCTGGACCTCAACGCTGCTTTTGATACCATAGATCACAGCATTTTACTGCAGAGACTAGAGTATGATGTTGGGATTAAAGGGACAGCTCTAGATTGGTTTAAATCAGATCTGTCTGACAGATTCCAGTTTGTTCATGTTCATGAGGTTTCTTCAGTACAGACAAGGGTCTGCTATGGTGTCCCGCAGGGTTCAGTTCTAGGGCCAATCCTGTTCAGTTTATACATGCAGCCCTTGGGAAGTTTTATCCGGAACCACGGCATTAATTTTCATTGTTATGCTGATGATACGCAGCTGTATCTGTCTATGAAGATGAAACAGAACCATCAGACAAACTTCAGATGTGTATTAAGGACATCAAGGACTGGATGTCCAGAAATTTTTTGCTATTAAATTCTGATAAAACAGAAGTTGTTGTTTGTGGTCCCAAACAGCTTAGGAAGGGATTAGATGGTCTTGCGATGGCCTCCAGTACAACTGTGAGAAACCTTGGTGTTATATTCAATCAGGATTTGTCATTTAAACAGCAGATTAATCAGGTTTGTAAAACCGCGTTTTTCCACCTCCGTAATATCACAAAGATCAGGAGCATCCTCTCCCAGAGTGATGTTGGAAAACTAATTCATGCGTTCGTATCTTCTAGACCAGATTACTGTAACGTGTTGTTGGCTGGATGTCCAAGTAATTCTCTGGAGATCCTCCAGATGATCCAAAATGCAGCAGCGCGAATGCTGACAGGAACCAACAAGAGAGACCACGTCTCTCCAGTTTTAGCTTCCCTCCATCGGCTCCCCGGAAAATTTAGAATCCAATTCAAAATTTTATTACTGGCATATAAAGTCCAAAATGGCGTAGCGCCGCAATATTTGCAGGGCCTGATAGAACCGTACGTTCCTAATAGAGCTCTCCGTTCTCAGGGTGCAGGTTTACTCGTAGTTCCTAGAAGATCCAGATGTAGATTTGGAGGACGGGTCTTCTGCTATCAGGAACCATCACTGTTTCTGCTTCCAAACTTCCAGTTTGGGTGAAGGAGGCTGATACTTTATTTGATATTTTTGAACATTCGACCCACACAGGATTTTTTGTCCACTACACTTTTTGATGAGGCTCCAGATCTTGACTGTATTGTTGATAAAGGTCATGTGGTGCACAGACAGTGTGTTTTCAGCTTCTGATGAACTTCCAGATGAAGTTACTGTGCACAGATCCACATATCACGTGGAGCGTGGACATGACTCGGCTAGGTGTTCACGGATGATTTCTAGGTGGAAATGATGTTTCCAGCCTCGAACAAGGTCTCCGTCTTCACATGTTCAGTATGCTCTGCTGATCATGTTTTCAGATGCAGAGAAGAAGAGAGGAGATACATGAAAAGAAGATTACTAATATCCGAAAAAACTCAACCAAAAAAGGCCACAAAAAAGTAAAGAAAGACAAAGTTATGCTACAGACAAAAGATCTAAAATGAAGAAAAAGTGGATATAAAAATGATCCTACATAGACAGAGAAGAACACTGAACATCAAGACATATTTTACAAACTGTTACGGAAAAAATGAAATAAAGGATGTACACGACAGCTCGTTACAGAGAGAGTGAAGAGTTTGGACAGAGACAGAGATCTTAAATCACTTATCATCTTATATCACAAAGCAAAAGATATATTTACTGCAGGAGTCAACGACTTCCCTGGAGTCCCTCTCCATCTGGCAGCCACTTGGTCAGCGTCCATTTCCGCCTGCAGCACTGGTACTCTCTCCTCTGGCCTGCCCACCACACCAGAACCCTCAAGGCGCCTCCTTGGTTGTCTGTCTCTTCTGCCACAGATACCTCTGTCCCCAGGATCTTCAGCCGGGTCGCTCTTCAGCACCACCGTATGCAGTACTGCGCCTGCCATGGCTGCCGACTATTAAAGTTCAGCCAAAAGAGAAAAGGAACCCAACTGTTGGCACCAAGATTTGAAGCTGGGATAAAACACGCACAGGCCTCCAAGTACAGTTTTTCTTTCTGGGGCCTTTGTGTCCTTTCTTTTGTTTTATTACTGAAAACATTTACGTCACGTAAAAAAAAAAAAAAAAAAGAACTTGAGGCACATTTAAAGAAGCCTCTTATTCACCTAAAAGCAAAATCTTGGTGTACAATCAAAACATGGCTAAATACATCTGAATAATAAAAGAAAATGCAGCCATACAGCACTGCAGTGGCACCGAAGTGGACAAACACCACACCACAGCCTCTAAACATCTCTGTACAGTCATTGTGCTAAATATTTTCTCAACAAAACATTCTGGTATATCAGCACATATAACACATCATTTTAAACACAGAAATAAAACAGTTTCCTACCTAACACATGTAACACGCACCAACCCTCTCACCACAATAATAACACAGAATATGACTGCATTCAGTATATCAGACAAAGGTCAAATACCACGTGACAGTATTGTGCCAACTAATTCATACATAGCAAAAGATTTCAGCAAGCTTTTCTCACCGCTGTCATGTGCAGCCGTGTTCTGTTGGACTTCTGCCAGACCACCCTCTTACCTCAGCGGTAGAACCCGCTGACTGGTCTCACCAGGACTGTTCAATAAAGTGGATTTTTGAAAGGGATTTTTTCAGCATTTAGCTTCTACCACTTGGTTACATATGTAGTTGTTGACTCCTCAAAAATACAGATGTGATTTTTAAAAAGGCCCATTTTATTCTAAATATTTGTAGGAACAGAAACTAAACAGAAAGAAATTCAACATTTTTTTATTACCACAAATTTTTTGCCCGGATCACAAAACAAAAACTCAAAGGAGATACGGCGTCTTCATGCTAAATCCCATAAACATTCACTTCAGTCAGAACAAACAAACATTTTAAAATGTTAATAACAGTAAATGGTAAACAATAGTTAGTTACTTTTAAACATTGTTCAAACTTTAGTTCCTGGTTGGCAACACAAATATAAAATAACAAAACAAGAGACTTTTCAACACCCTTATTAGGGTCTAGAAACAGTTCAAAGCAGCGATGCCAGAACCAAATCTTTTTGGGATAGAAATCAAAACGTCCTCATGGCAGGGCAGCTTTTTGAAGACGAGGTTCTTCAATGCAAAGCTGGGTTTTTAGGACTTGTGCTTTGTTGGATAGTTTATTTCCATCCAATTCAAAAAGATCTTCTGAATAACCTCAAAAGTGTACTTCAGGTCCTGCGAGTAGTTCAGGTTCAGAGCATATACAAGACGAAGCAGCATCACCACTGCAAAAGGCACTCGCTCATCACTTCGATTGCCTCCAAAACTAGCTTGACCTTCTCAGGATTGTCACCGTGCTGCACCTTCACACAAAGTCTGTTTAAAAACGTCCATCACAACACGATCCATGAGCATCACAGCGTATGGAAAAGTTGACAAGAACATTAACGTAACCATTCAATTGGACTGTAATATATGAAGGGAAGGTTTATCTGACCTTTTCCAAATGACCGTGAGGAATCCAGCATCTGCATTCGGCTTCACCTTGAGCTGGCGCTCATGCCAAGTAATCTCAAAATATCTAATATAACATTTAAGTGTTAAATATAGAAATTTAGGGGTGAAATGACATTTACATGTTACATTTTCATTAATTTCAGTGCTTGCAACTTTCCTTGCAACTTACTGGTTTTTACATTTTTACAACTACAAATTATTATTATTTGTCTAATAAAAAAATTGTGTTTAAACATTAAATTACATTTCCTGGTTTCTTTTTTGGTCATCTTTTACGTTTGACTTTATAACTAGACTAAGGACAAACTAGACTAGACTAGACTAGACTAGACTAAGGAGAAACTAGACTAGACTAGACTAGACTAAGGAGAGACTGATTAGACAAGACTAAGTACAGAATAAACTAGACTAGACTAAGGACAGACTAGACTAGACTAGGACAGACTAGACTAAGAAAATACTAGACTGACAGACTAGACTAGACTAAGGACAGACTATACTAGACTAGACTGACAGACTAGAGTAGACTAGACTAAGGACAGACTATTTAAATTCAATTCAATTCAACTTTATTCATACAGCGTCTATTACAACACAAGTTGTCTCTAGGCGCTTTCCAGAGACCCAGAACATGACCCCCGAGCAATTTTTACATAAACAGTGGCAGGAAAAACTCCCCTTTAAGAGGGAAGAAACCTGGACCAGGACCTGGATCATGAGGGGGGACCCTCCTGCTGAAGACCAGCCGGGTAGAGCAAGAAATAAGAAAGAATAGAGACATAGAGACACCGTCAAAGGTACAAGACAGGATACAATAGTAACTATCATCAGTAGTCCAATTAGACTTCTGTGAATATGGGTGATATATGGATAGACGGTGATACAAGGGGATGAGGACTGCAGGTCGGGATGTCAGCAAGTATCCAACAGACATCCATACAGACAGGTGGAGGCAGACACTGGGATGGTCAGAGGTGGGACTGCAGGTCAGCAAGCAGCTCCTGAGGTTCTGGTCTGCAGGATATGCACAGAAGAGGAAAAGAAGGACCAGACAAGCACAACAAACTACAAGAACAATGGACCACAATTAAGTTTATGGGATATTGTTAATAAATGAGGGTTGAGGTGAAGAAGAGACAGAGAAGACAAAGAGAAACAGAGAAGGTGAAAGGCACCACTCAGTGGATCATGTTGGTGCCCCCCTGCAGCAGAGGCCTATAACAGCATATCTACACCGAAGCTGTTTAAGATGAGCTGCTCTAGTCTGGTCCTACAGCTGCAGCTTTGACTACTGGGCCTGACACATTAAGGTACTAAATATACACTAACTATATGCTTTATTAAACAGAAATGTTTTAAGTTTAGTTTTAAAGGTGGAGGTGGTATCAGCCTCCTTCACCCAAACTGGAAGTTGGTTCCAGAGTGATGGTTCCTGATAACAGAAGACCCGTCCTCCAAATCTACATCTGGATCTTCTAGGAACTACGAGTAAACCTGCACCCTGAGAACGGAGAGCTCTATTAGGAACGTACGGTACTATCAGGTCTTGCAAATATCGCGGCGCTAGGCCATTTTGGACTTTATATGCCAGTAATAAAATTTTGAATTTGATTCATAATTTTACAGGGAGCCAATGGAGGGAAGCTAAAACTGGAGAGACGTGGTCTCTCTTGTTGATTCCTGCCAGGTGGTTCTGGATAATACTTCCCAAGGGCTGCATGTATAAACTGAACAGGATTGGCCCTAGCACTGAACCCTGCGGGACACCATAGCAGACCCTCGTCTGTACGGAAGAAACCTCATGAACATGAACAAACTGGAATCTATCAGACAGATCTGATTTAAACCAGCCTAGAGCTGTCCCTTTAATCCCAACATCATACTCTAGTCTCTGCAGTAAAATGCTGTGATCCATAGTATCAAAACACCACTGAGGTCCAGCAGAACCAGTATGGACACTAATCCATTATTTGAGGTCCAGCAGAACCAGTATGGACACTAATCCATCATCTGAGGTCCAGCAGAACCAGTACGGACACTAACCCATTATATTAGGTCCAGCAGAACCAGTATGGACACTAATCCATCATCTGAGGTCCAGCAGAACCAGTATAGACACTAACCCATTATCTGAAGTCCAGAAGAACCAGTATGGACACTAATCCATCATCTGAGGTCCAGCAGAACCAGTACGGACACTAACCCATTATATTAGGTCCAGCAGAACCAGTATGGACACTAATCCATCATCTGAGGTCCAGCAGAACCAGTATAGACACTAACCCATTATCTGAAGTCCAGAAGAACCAGTATGGACACTAATCCATCATCTGAGGTCCAGCAGAACCAGTATGGACACTAATCCATCATCTGAGGTCCAGCAGAACCAGTACGGACACTAACCCATTATATGAGGTCCAGCAGAACCAGCATGGACACTAATTCATCATCTGAGGTCCAGCAGAACCAGCATGGACATTAACCCATTACCTGAGGTCCAGCAGAACTAGTATGGACACTAATCCATCATCTGAGGCCATAAGAAGGTCATTGGAGACTGGATCCAGTGCTGTTTCTGTGCTATGATGCATCTGAACCCTGACTGAAGAACTTCAAACAGATCATTTCTATACAAATGGTCACACAGCTGCTGCAACTACCTTTTACACAATTTTAGAGATAAATTGAAGGTTGGAAATCGGTCTATAGTTAGCTAAAATGTCTGGGTCAAGAGAGGGTTTTTTTAAGTAATGGTTTGATTACTGCGACTTTAAAAGCCTGTGGTACATATCCTAAGACCAGGGACAAGTTGATCTGTTCCAGTATTGTCGGTCCAATAAGAGAGAAAACATTTTTAAGTAGTCGAGTAGGGATTGGGTCTAACAGACACGTGGATGATTTAGATCCATTGACGACTGAGGTCAGCTCAGAGAGATCAACAGGAAGAAAACAGTCTAGAGTCAGGTCAGAGCATAAGGGAGTCGCCGAAGTTGAAGAAATGTCCACAGCCACTGCCGGGAGGGCCTGGCCGATTTCCTCTCTAATTCTGACAATTTTATTGCTAAAGAAGCTCATAAAGTCTTCACTACTGAGAGCTGCAGGGATGCACGGCTCAACAGAGTTGTGGCTCTTTGTCAGCCTGGCTACAGTGCTGAACAGAAAACGTGGGTTATTTTTATTATCCTCTATTAACACTGAATAATAGGCTGTTCTAGCTTTCCGAAGCGCTTTTTTAATACACTATTAGACTATCTTTCTATGCAAAATAAATATCTTGATTTCCAGCTCGGCAGTTTTAAACTGAGCGTGAGGCTCTCAAACGTATTATAATCGCATTTAGGTTTGGATTTTATTGTAAGACTGGAGTCGTAGATCGCCGCTACTCCTCCACCTCGACCTGTGATTCGAGGAATATGATCATTAAAATAACCGGACGGCGTCGATTCATTTTAACGAACAAACTCTTCCTCTTGGAGCCACGTTTCTGTTAAACAGAAAATGTCACTCCGGGTCTCAGTAATTAGATCGTTTACTAATAGAGACTTGGAGCTTAAAGATCGTATATTTAGTAATCCACATCTAATTGTTTGGTCTTTAGTTCGCACTAAATGCGTATTTGTTTTTATTTTTACGAGGTTATTTTGGTTAACGCCTCTATTACGTCGCGCTTGGTGAACATTTGGAGGACGGGGAATCAATACTAAATCTATTTTACTTAGCACCTCGTTAGAATCTCCAATTACATCATTTACTTCTACCTTTTTATTGGCAGGCGATAGTCCTCGAGAAGCAGCAGAGAAGCGTGTAAGACTGCAGCTCTGCACCCCGGCCTGGACCCTGGATTGTCAGGGGGAGGATCTAATAATATCAGCCAGATTTCTAGAGATAAGAGCTGCACCATCCCGGGTGGGATGAATGCCGTCTCTTCTAAGCAGACCAGGCTTTCCCCAAAACGTCTTCCAATTGTCAATAAAGGCCACGTCGTTTTCTGAACACCGCCGAGACAACCAGCGACGGAGCGACAACATGCGGCTAAACGTGTCATCACCGGTCAGATTGGGGAGGGGACCAGAGAAAACTACGGAGTCCGACATGGTTTTGGCGTAGTTACACACCGACACAATATTGATTTTAGTGACCTCCGACTGGCGTAGCCGGGTGTCATTGGCGCCGACATGGATGATAACTTTACTGTATTTACGATTACCCTTTGCCAGCAGCTTCAAGTTTGCTTCGACGTCGCCGCTCGGGCCCCCGGGATGCACCTAACTATGGTCGCTGGAGTTGCCTCACATGCCTCAAGATAGAGTCGCCAATCACCAAGGTCGGTTTCTCAGCGGGGGTGTCGCTGAGTGGGGAAACACGGTTGGAGACGTGAAGCGAATGGTGGTGTTCCCTGTGCCTTTTGGGACTACGCTTCCTCCGAACCGTCACCCAGCCGTCCTGACTGCCCGGCTGCTCGGGGGCTGCAGGGGGGCGGCTACCAGCAGCTGCTCCTGGCCGGTCCACCGCTACTTCAGCCTGACGAGCTACCGAGTCTACCGGACTATGGTCTATTTGGTGGAACCGGACCTCTAACTCACTGAGCCTCGCCTCCAAAGCTACGAACAAACTACATTTTATACACTTACCGTCTTCACTAAAGGAGGCAGAGGAATAACTAAACATTTCACACACTGAGCAGTAAGAAGGAGAAACGGTGGAGAGGAGGCCATGCTGAGAGGACAGGAGACGGTACCTGTACCGGTGACTGGTGGAAATGAAAGTTAAATAAGAGAAAAGGTACAAGTGCTCGATTCAAAGAGAAGTTTACAAGATGTAGTGTTTTATTATCAAAACGAACTAAAATCAGAGTATAAGGATTCGAAGAATCAGAGCCCGTAACGCCGTGCAGACAGACACAGACCGCCAACAACAAACAGGAAGTGAGGGAAGTGACGCAATACGTTACCCTGCTTAGGAGGGTCACATTAGGGGTCTCCCAGTTTTCCTCGTCCTTCAGTAGAACTTCTGTGTTTAGGTCTCCTCCCAGTCTGCTGTCTGCAGTGACTCATGATTGACTAGACTAACACTCTTGAAGGGTTTGCAGTTGAAACATCCAGTTTCTTACAAATATTAATATTTTGTGGTTTATTTTGAGCTAGTGTTTCCTTCCACCGGATATTTGTTTAAATTAAGCTACCATTTATGTTACGTCAACTTAAATTAAGCTACCAACATTTCCAAATCTAGAATTGATTTGTGCTCAAACTCACAAGTTACTTATCTGCTTTTCTAAGTTTCCAAGTTTGCCGTGAGCCCATGATGAAGATAATTTTTTGGGTTCTCACAGAGACACATCTGCATAAGCATGGAGAACACTTTCATAGGTCCAAAACTGTCACAATCTCAGAATTAATCTCTTAACTTTTATAATTTTCAAAGACATGAATGAAAACTGAGCAACACCAAAATATTTCTTTTTTTAATTTTTTTTTATTCTTTCTTTCCTTCTTCTCTTCTTTTTTTTTTTTTTCTTCCCTTTCTTGTCAGTGTGGACATCATGCACACGCTGTATGTACGATGCACACCGAAATTAGTCTCTGCTTTTAACCCATCAACTAGTTTCACTAGTGAGCAGTGGGCTGCTAGCAGGGCAGCGCCCCGGGGAGCAACTGGGAGTTAAGGGCCTTGCTCAGGGGCCCCCAGTGATTTACCATTGTGGGCAGCCCTGGGCTTGAACCTGGGTCCTCCACGCCCAAGCCCACCACTGTAACCACTAGGACACCACTCCCCGTTAAGAAGGAAAAAAGAAAAAAAAGGATAATAATGGGTTATTTAAGAAATAGAGGTGGACACAGGACAATAAGGTGTTAATAAGCAAAAAGAAGACAGAGAAAAGGTGAAGGAGCTTTCTATTCACTATTATTAGATTAGATATTAGATATTAGATATTATTAGATATTAAAAGGAACTCTAAAAAGAACAAAAAAGAATTTTAACAAATAAAAAAGAAACAACAAGGAACTTTAAAATAAACTAAAAGACATTCTAAAAGAAACTCCAAAAGAAAATAAAAGAAACTCTAAAAAGATGAAAAGAAACTAAAATAAACTAAAAGACACTAAAAAACTCTCAAAGAAACTATAACAAACTAAAAGCAATTCTAAAAGAAACTAAAACAAAAAAACTACAACCAGCTAAAAGAAACTAAGAGGAACTCTAAAAAACTAAAACAAACAAAAAAACTACAAAAAACTAAAAGAAACTAAAATGAATTTTAAAAGAAACAAAAAAAACTATGACAAACTAAAAGAAACTTTAAAAGAAACTAAATAGAACTAAAAAGAAATATAACAAAAAAAGCAAACTAAAAGGAACTTTACAATAAACTAAAATAAAAAATCTAAAAGAAACTAAAAGGAACTCTAAAAAGAACAAAATAGAATTTTAACAAATAAAAAAGAAACTACAAAGAACTTTTAAACTATAATAAAGAAAAAGAAACTCTAAAAGAAAATAAAAGAAACTCTAAAAGGAATTTAAAGAAACAAAAAAAAACTATAACAAACTAAAAGAAACTAAAATGAATTTTAAAAGAAATGACAAAACTAAAAAAATCTATAACAAACTAAAATGAACTCTGATATAAACTAGAAGAAACTCTTAAAGAAACTACAAAAAACTAAAATAAACTGTAAAATAAACTAAAAGATACTAAAAAGAACTATAAAAAACTAAAAGAAACTCTAAAGGAAACTAAAAGAAATGAAAAATATCTTAAAGAAACCAAAAGAAACTAAAAAAAACTAAAAGAAACTCTAAAAGAAACTCTAAAAGAAACCAAAAGAATATAAAAGACATTAAAAGAAAAATAAAAGAACCTCCCAAGGAAATTTAAACAAATAAAAAAAACTAAAACAAAATAAAATAAATTAAAATTAAAACAACTAAAAAGAAATTAAAAAACAAAAAGAAACTCTAAAAGAAATTAAAAGAAACTAAAAAAAATATAACAAACTAAAAGAAACTAAAATGAATTTTAAAAGAAATGAAAAAACTAAAAAAATCTATAACAAACTAAAATGAACTCTGATATAAACTAGAAGAAACCCTTAAAGAAACTACAAAAAACTAAAATAAACTGTAAAATAAACTAAAAGATACTAAAAAGAACTATAAAAAACTAAAAGAAACTCTAAAGGAAACTAAAAGAAATGAAAAATATCTTAAAGAAACCAAAAGAAACTAAAAAAAAACTAAAAGAAACTCTAAAAGAAACCAAAAGAATATAAAAGACATTAAAAGAAAAATAAAAGAACCTCCCAAGGAAATTTAAACAAATAAAAAAAACTAAAACAAAATAAAATAAATTAAAATTAAAACAACTAAAAAGAAATTAAAAAACAAAAACAAACTCTAAAAGAAATTAAAAGAAACTAAAAAAAATATAACAAACTAAAAGAAACTAAAATGAATTTTAAAAGAAATGAAAAAACTAAAAAAATCTATAACAAACTAAAATGAACTCTGATATAAACTAGAAGAAACTCTTAAAGAAACTACAAAAAACTAAAAAAAACTGTAAAATAAACTAAAAGATACTAAAAAGAACTATAAAAAACTAAAAGAAACTCTAAAGGAAACTAAAAGAAATGAAAAATATCTTAAAGAAACCAAAAGAAACTAAAAAAAAACTAAAAGAAACTCTAAAAGAAACCAAAAGAACATAAAAGACATTAAAAGAAAAATAAAAGAACCTCCCAAGGAAATTAAAACAAATAAAAAAAACTAAAACAAAATAAAATACATTAAAATTAAAACAACTAAAAAGAAATTAAAAAACAAAAACAAACTCTAAAAGAAATTAAAACAACTAAAACAAAGTAAAAGAAACTAAAAAAAACTAAAATAAATATAAAGAAATTAAAACAAACTAAAAGAAACTCTTAAATATATTAAATGAATCTAAAACAAAATAAAAGAAACTAAGAAAACTATAACAAACTAAAATAAAATCTAAAAGAATCTAAAACAAAATAAAAGAAACTAAAAGAAACTCTAAAAGAAACTAAAAGAATTTCTACAAGAAACTAAAACAAAACAAAAAAACTAAAAAAAAGAAAAAACGAAAATAAAAAACTAAAGAAAACTCTAAAATAAACTTAAAGAAACTAAAAGAAACTCCAAAAAAACTAAAAGAAACTCTAAAAGAAATGAAAAGAACTAAAACAAAATAAAAGAAACTATCTAACACGGTGGCTTAGTGGTCAGCACTGTTGCCTCACAGCAAGAAGGTTCCTGGTTCAATTCCCGGCCCGGTGGGTCTTTCTGTGTGGAGTTTGCATGTTCTCCCCGCGCTTGCGTGGGTTCCCTCCGGGTACTCCGGCTTCCTCCCACAGTCCAAAAACATGCAGGTTAATTGATACTTCTAAATTCTCCCTAGGTGTGAATGTGCGTGTGATTGGTTGTTTGTCTTCTATGTGGCCCTGCGACAGACTGGCGACCTGTCCAGGTGGACCCCTGCCTTTCGCCTACTATGCGTCGGGATAGGCTCCGACAGACCCCCGTGACCCGGAAACGGATAAAGCAGGTATAGATAATGGATGGATGGACAAATATAAAGAATGCATTCATCCGGGGCGTTTTGGTGGGGCCTTGTGCATTGGTCTGGGGGGGTTTGAAGGGGGGCCATCGATGTCAGACAGGTTTACACGTTCATGCTCTCAGCCTGGACTGATGGAAACCCAGAGGAGGGACATTTATACCAGATACAACACAACTCCAGAACTGAACTTGGGTCATCAGAGGATTTCAGAACGTCCTCAACTACTGACATCACACACAACAACTTCTACCAATGCAAGCCTGAGGGGTTTTTGACAGCAGGTCAAATCCTTTGTATTACTTTCACAACTGACTTTTAATTACCTGTTCTGGAGTTAAGTCCAAGTGGAACAACTGGAGACAGAAGACAGCAAATTCAGGCAGCATACATTTATTAATGTGTGTGTATGTGTGTGTGAGTGTGTGTGTGTGTGTGTGTGTGTGTGTGTAAGTGTGTGTGTGAGAGTGTGTGTGTGTGTGTGTGTGTGTGTGTGTGTAAGTGTGTGTGTGAGAGTGTGTGTGTGTGTGGGTGAGTGTGTGTGTGTGTGTGTGGGTGAGTGTGTGTGTGTGTGTGTGTTTGTGTGTGTGTGTGAGAGTGTGTGTGTGTGTGTGTAAGTGTGTGTGTGAGAGTGTGTGTGTGTGTGTGTGTGTGTGTGTGTTTGTGTGGGTGAGTGTGTGTGTGTTTGTGTATGTGTGTAAGTGTGTGTGTGTGTGTGAGCGTGTGTGTGTGTGTGAGTGTGTGTGTGTGAGTGTGTGTGTGTGAGTGTGAGTGTGTGTGTGTGTGTGTGTATGTGTGTGTGTGAGTGTTTTTGCGTGTGTGTGTGTGTGTGTGTGTGTGTGTGTGTGTGTGTGCGCTTTATGACAGACTCAGAAAAATAAGCACTGGATAACAGCCACTGTGTCCTTTAAACAGTATGTGCACAAATGTGTGTTTGCATGCAAATCCATGACACTCAGCTTTCCTAGGTGGAAGTAATAGACAGGCCGTGGTGTATTTCTGTGTCCATCAATGCATGAGTCTAGTCAGGTCCATCTGTTTGACAGGAGTAATGAATGTGAGGCCATCTGTGTGTGTTTGTGTTTCAACCCTGAGTCACAGTTGTAGGTGAAAACAACAAACTTGCTCTTACTTTGTCGTTCTAGTTTGTCTTCCAGAGAAGAAAAGAAAAGTGAGAGATGCTTCATTCAGAGATACAGGTAAGAGGTGTGTTCTTTTTGTTTGACAGCATTTGAAATTGTTCATGTGGAATAATGAAATGTTCTTTATGATGGAAAATATACAAGATGTCTTTAGCAGCTTTGGTAAAGAAACAAATCTTACTAGTTTGTGGATGTGTAAACGTTGAAAGAGAATTCTGTTTTATTTTCGTCTTCCTATCTTCCTATAACAGTGTCTGGTCAGTGTTAGTTTTGGTGTCAACATATGTTAAGGAAAAAAAGGGAGCGAGCAGTCGCGCCAACCATGCGGGGTGCCTCAGGGTTCTTTTCTTGGCCCTCTTCTTTTTTCTCTATATTTGCTTCCGCTTGGATCAGTTCTCTGAAAACATGGACATTTATTCCACTTTATGCTGATGACAGACATATATATCTTGTATATTTTCACATATATATTCCACTGAAGTGTGAAAAGGCTTACTCTGCTAAGGAATTACTAGAGTGTATTGATGAAATGAAGACAAAGATGTCACTTAATTTCTTACACTTTAATCAAGATAAGACTGAAGTCATGTTATTTGGGCCCAGTGATGTCTCTAAGGTGCACGTTGACTTGAGCTTTTTAAGCAAACGTGAAAACTAAAGCTGGACACCAACTGCTCCTTTATTACTCACATTAGTTCGGTGGTCAAGTCCAGCTTTGTTCACCTACAGAAACTGGCCACGGTTGAGCCTTTTCTTTTCCGAAATCCCTTTGAGATTTCAATCCCTGTATTTATCACGACATGTTTAGATTATTGTAATGCACTTTACATTGTAATTAGTCTGAAATCACATGCTTGGCTGCAGTTAGTTCAAAATGCTGCTGCCCGACTTTTATTTGGTGCAGGGAAACGAGAGCATATGACTCCAATTTTAGCATCACTTCATTGGCCCCCGGTTCGTTTACGCATTGATTTTAAAATTCTTTTATTTGTCTTTAAATATCTCCGTGGTCTCGCTCCAAAGTGTCTGACCTGCTTGAGCCGAGCTGAGCTGCTTCACTCCTGCTCGCTCCCTCGGGTCAGCTGATCAGTGGTTGTCAGTCGTCTCTCAGACTCAGACGAAGCTTCGAGGCGACCGCACTGTTTCAGTCGCTGCTCCGAACTGGAGCGATCTGCCTTCACATATCAGACAGACCGACTCACTTCCTGTTTTTATATCCTCTCTTAAAAAACACTTCTTTTTTTTTATGCTTTTATGTTTACATTTGTTTTACATGTTTTTAATGTTTATTTTAAATGAGCTGCCAACTCCACACGCTGTGACACCTGCAGCTCGGATGAACGCAGAGCACACGTCTGCAACAAGCTTCAACCATTCAATCACAAACATGAAAACAACAAAAAGTACTGAGTTATACAGGCAATGCCAGTATTCTGGCCTGCACTTTGGAGTCATCCTTCTGCAGGCTTTCACATTCAGTTCACAGCATCCTGTTACGGAGTGGGGGGTGGGGGTGAGGGACGAGTGGTAACGCACTCACCATAACATTCCATAAGATGGCAAATTGCTAGAGGAAACGACATTTCATTTTTCAAATTTTACTGAATGTTTTGATTATTTTGCATTTTATTATTACCTATATCTTGATATCGGTGTGTGGTCTTGAAATCTTGGGGAATGGGAGTTTTAAAGGTCAATTTGGCTATTGACATATTTTTTTCCAAAGTTTAAAAATTGTTATAACTGCAAAAAAAATTATTGAAAAATATTTGAAGTTTAATTATTTATTCATTTCAGTTACACTCATTTTAACTTCCTCTGTCTTAGCACCCATCATTTCCACCTGAGCCTGGCTGTCAATCAAACATGGCAGGGGGTGGGAGAGACAGATGGAGTTTTAGAGAAGGAGGCCTCCGTTCTGCTGCCACTCAGTCTGCATGCATATATGTCTATATATAATGTGGTATATATACGATTAGACTAAACATGGAAGACGACTGCAGATGGAATGAACGAGGTCATGTATGTTCATCTGTCTCAGCTCAAAGCCACGCTGAAGAGTAAAACAGCACACCAATACACCACATAACAAACTGACAGGTGAAGTGATTCACACTGAGCCTCCTGCAATGTTCTGTTGGGAAAACCTGGCATTCACATGGAACGTTTATGAAACCAGGCAGACAGGCAGGCAGGCAGGCAGGCAGGCAGGCAGGCAGGCAGGCAGGCAGGCAGGCAGGCAGGCAGGCAGGCAGGCAGGCAGACAGGCAGGCAGGCAGGCAGGCAGACAGACAGGCAGGCAGACAGGATGGCAGGCAGGCAGGCAGGCAGGCAGGCAGACAGAAAGACAGACAGACAGACAGACAGGCAGGCAGGCAGGCAGGCAGGCAGGCAGACAGGCAGGCAGGCAGGCAGGCAGACCGACAGACAGACAGACAGACAGACAGGCAGACAGGCAGGCAGGCAGGCAGGCAGACCGACAGACAGACAGGCAGACAGGCAGGCAGGCAGGCAGGCAGACCGACAGACAGACAGGCAGGCAGGCAGGCAGGCAGGCAGGCAGGCAGGCAGGCAGGCAGGCAGGCAGGCAGGCAGGCAGGCAGGCAGACCGAAAGACAGACAGGCAGGCAGGCAGGCAGACAGACAGACATTATACTTTATTGACAGACGCCCCTCCATAATGTAAACTAGTCACTCTGATACATACATAAATAATGTAATAACATAATTTATATACATGTCTTCAATCCAATGCTATAACATTACTATGGATTATAGTAATATTGTAGTAATTTGTTCAATGTTAAAATGTTTCACGCCCTTCATTTATTTCTGACTGATAAATTGTTAACATACATACTGTAAAAGTATTCAGTCATTTGTATGTTATCTATCTCCAAAATGAACTGTTCTTGCCACTCCTGATAAAATACAATGCGATATAACATGCAGCACTCAGGTTTCAATGCAGGAGGGACACGGAGAGTCTCCGGTACTGCAGTTTAACAGATCAGAGCTGGTTTTGGACGAAATAAGCTGCAGGTCTCAGACCAACATGTTTGCAGCTGTGGAAGACGACTGAACCCAAACTGGACCGACACGATGCTGGTCTGACCTGGGTGGACTCATGATGAGCTCCCAGAGGGACTGGACTCTCCATCACAGACCCTTTAAACAGAAAGCTTCATGTGTCCAAAAACCAAGAGACCCAAAAAACAACTTTAATATTAATAATGAATACATTACACTTCCACTTTAGCCAGACAAGGTGTGTATTGATGCAGAACACAATAAACATGTTTTACTCTACACTTTCTCAAAAGTGTCTCTAAGTTATTTCTACACCTTTTTCTTCTGCCGGAGCAGCTGTGAGTGTTCCTGTTTCAACAGAACATCATGAACTTATCTGATGCACATTTTACTTGGACTGTTTTGTGATTCATGTAACTGCCAAAACCCTCACAGAGCTAGATATCGGTCACATCAGCTGCACTGATGCACTGCGCTTGAGCTCGCTAGAAACAGGTGTAATGGAAGATCGTGCCATGGACACTTCAGAGATAATGTACTGCCGAGCGATCTATAACTAAAAAAACAAAGAGCTGTTTAAGATCGTATAACGTTATCAGATGTGTTTTGTTGTTGAATGTGCTACAGTGACTGGCTTTGAATGTGTGTGAATGAAACCGGAGGCATCTACGCTGGATACCACCGATTTTCTTCATAGCATAATTTACAATTAAATTTGAATTAAAGCAGTTAAAGAGAGACAGGCCAAGCTGGTTGAAAGTGCCCTGACTGGACAGAAGGACGTGTTCTCAGTTCCATCTCTCTGAGCCTATTTAATCTGAACTTCAAGCATTATTTGATCTTCATTTTTAAACAGTTTTGGAGGCTTCAGTACAATATTATAACCCACCGACATTCCACACAAAGCCGTATTCATAAATCCTGTTTGTAGCAGCATTTGGATGTCGCTGTTACACCAGCTTTTATTAACAAGAGCCTTTAGGAACACTGCCATATGTGGCCTTTGACAACTTCAGAGAACATCAAAGGAAGGTTCAACACTGGAAATAATGGACTGATGTCGCTGCAGTTCTTGAAAGGTTCCAAAGTCCAACCAGCTCTGAACTGGCTCCAGGATTATCTCTGCACTCTCTTCTACTTGGGTGAAGGGATAAACTTCAGCCTGGAACACCTTATTTCAGAGTTGTAGAACGACTGAATCTGTTAAAAACCAGAAAAGGCTGCATTTCATTTGAAAATGCAGGGTTGAATGCTGAGATGCTGAATGAGAGCTGAACTTAGCAAGAGAAACAGATGAACTGCTGAAAATGAAAGAAATTTTTTAAGTCAAAGAAAATGGTAGAACGTAGCTCAGACGTTCAAAAACCTCTGCTTATAGAAGAGAAATTGGTAGGACGTATTGAAAAGTGGAAGATGAGGTGAAGAGAAGGCAGGAAGATGACGTCAACAGGAGAAGATCAGCTGAAAAAAAGAAAGACAGCTCAAGACAAGAAGATGTGCTAAAGCAAAGCAGTTGGCCTCAACAGATGAAGATCAGCTGAAGAGAAGAAAATAAGCCAAAAAGGCAAAGATCGGCTGAAGAGAAGAAGATGAGATAAAGTCAGAAAGATAAGCTGAATAGGAACAGACATGTCGCCTCCGCTAACAAGGGTATGCATATGGACAGATGGACATATCAAGGTAGACAGGCTGAGATATCGACAGAGATGCAGACGTACGAGGGAGACAGAGGGAGTGACACAAGTACTCACAAGTCCTCAAGCTCATTTATTACATCAAACAGTAGCTGTGAGCTCCAGCTGTCAATCACAGCACACTGCCAGCAGAACAGAGAAGGGCCAGTAAAGAGGGAGGGCTCCAGCGTCTCCCGGGAATTACATTATTGTGTTGTATGATGTAGTATAAAAATGTTGATCTTTATTTATTTAATTTTTTTATATATTATATGTTGTAAAAACCCAACTAGGGACACGAGTTAAAAATGACCAATAGCTATAAACCATACCCTGATAAACTTAGCAGCCATTTTCAGGACCAAAGTCACTATACCAGCTGAGAAATGCTGAACTCTCTGTTCTGGAGTTGCCCAGAGTGAGCGGTGACAGGCTGGTGTAGGCCTGCTTGTAGCCCCCCAGCTCAGCTGCCATGTGTTGGAGTTCACCCAGGTGAACAAAAGGGTTGCTTCCTTGTGCCTTGGGTCGAGGAAAAGTTCAACTGTGCTTGCGGGCCGAACAGCAGTACAGAGTACCTGGCCTTCTTGGAGTCTTTGGGAGGGGAACTTGATAGTGCTCCAACTGGGGACTCCATAGTTCTACTGGGGGACTTCAAGGGGGGTGATTGGGGCCCGATTTGAACCCGAGCGATGCTCTGTTATTGGACCTCTGTGCTATTCACAGTCTGTCCATAGCAAACCACATGTTCGACCATAAGGGTGTCCATCGGTAAACGTGGCATCATGACACCCTAGTACAGCGGTCAATAATTGACTTCGTTGTCATTTCATCTGATCTACGGGCATATGTCTTGGACACTTAGGTAAAGAGATGAGCTGAGCTGTCCACTGATCATCACCTGGTGGTGAGTTGGATACGCTGGTGCAGGAGGACACGGGACAGACTGGGCAGGCCCAAACGTAACGTCTGGCCGAGCCCTCTGTCAGAGAGGTCTTCATCTCCCACCTCTGGGAGACCGTCGCCCGGATTCCGAGGGAGGCTGGTGACATTGAGTTTAAGTGGACCATGTTCTCTGCCTCCATTGTTACCGCAGCAGCTCGGAGTTGTGGACTCAGGGTCTTTGATGCCTGTCACAGTAGCAATCCCCAGACCCGGTGGTGCCAACAGATACCGGCAGGCCAAGCAAGTCACAGGTTGGGCAGTTCAGGAGGCAAAAAGCTTGGGTCTGGGAGGAGTTTTGTGAGGACATTTTTGGTCGGCCTCAAAGAGATTTTGGCAAACCGTCTGGTGCCTCAGAAGGGGAAAGCAGTACCGTAAACTGTGTTGGCAGGGTGGGGAGCTGCTGACCATAAGTGGGGGCATTGTCGGACAGTGGAAGGAATACTTTGAGGATCTCTTTAATCCCACCGGCATGCCTTCCACTGAGGAAGCAGAGGCTGGCGACTGCGGTGGACTCTTTCATCACCCAAGCTGAAGTCACTGAGATAGTTTGTAAGCTCCTTGGTGGCAAAGCACTGGGGGTGGATGAGATTCGCTCAGTTACTGGATGTTGTAGGGCTGTCTTGGTTGACAAGCATCTGCAACATTGCATGGAGGTTGGGTACAGTGCCGCTGGAGTGGCAAACTGGGGTGGCGCCCCTGTTTAAAAAGGGGGACTGGAGAGTGTGTTCCAACTATAGGGGGATCACACTTCTCAGCCTCCATGGGAAAGTCTACACCAGGGTACTGGAGAGGAGAATTTGGCCATAGTCGAACCTCGGATTCAGGAGGAACAATGGGGTTTTCGTCCTGGTTGTGGAACACTGGACCAGCTGTATAGCGTCTGCAGGGTGCTGGAGGGTTCATGGGAGTATGCCCAACCAGTCTACATGTGCTTTGTGGATCTGGAGAAAACATTCGATCGTGTCCCTTGTGCTGTTTTTGGTCTCTGTAAGAAGCAGGAGCTTGGTTCCCATAAGTCAGACCTGTTCCCACTGCATGTTGGACTCCGGCAGGGCTGCCTTTTGTCCTTTGGTTTTGTTAATAATTTTTATAGACAGGATTTCTAGGCATAGCCAGGGACCGGAGGGGGTCCAGTTTGGGAACAACAAGATTTCAAGATTTGTTGTTGGCTTCATCAGGCCAGGACCTTCAGCATGGTTCTCAACTGGAAAAGGGTGGCTTGCCCTATCCGGGTAGGTGGAGATGTCCTGCCTCAAGTGGAGGAGTTTAAGTATCTTGGGGTCCTGTTCACGAGTGAGGGACAGATGGAGCGTGAGATTGACAGATGGATTGGTGCAGCGTCTGCAGTTATGTGGTCGATGTACCGAACCATCGTGGTGAAAAAACAGCTGAGTCGAAAGGTAAAGCTTTCGATTTACCGTCAATCTACGCTCCCACCCTCACCTATGGTCATGAACTTTGGTTAATGACTGAAAGGACAAGATACAAGTGCCCCAGTTGCTGAAATTAGTTTCCTCTGCAAGGTGGCAGAGTGTTCCCTTAGAGACAAGGTGTAAAGCTCAGTCACTCGGGAGGAGCTCGGGGTGGAGCCGCTGCTCCTTCACATCGAGAGGAGTCGGCAGGAACGCATACAATAACAGTTATTCTAAAACTAATTCTGCTATTTAGTTATTAACTCCTGATATTCAGGTGGTGCCCTGTATTGATTTATTCATTTTGATCATTTATTTACATTGTTAACTGTCATCAGACAATTATTAACCCTTTAATAACTAAAGAAGCACTCCCTTTTTTGCACACAATGCAATGCTTAGTCATATAGTGCACGTCAGAATTTAGTACATAATTTTAAATGTTTTTTTTTTTATTTGGTTTTTATACATTGCTGTCTTGAAGTGAAGAAAAGTTGCTGCTAATTTAATACTTTCTGATCACAATACTTATTTTGTTTGTTATATGGTATATATTAAAAACCTTTGTTTTCTGTACATTCTTGGCTTGTAATAGTGAAGAAAGTTTTAAATTAAAACACATTTATCAAAGATTTCATAATATATTTTTTAATATTATAGTATTTGCCTTATCATTGCTTTTTATTTCCTGATTGAGGAGTAAAATTTGTTGAAATGTTTTTGTTACCACTAGGCTACCACCACCAGTTTTACCTCTAAACTATACACAGTGAATTCAGAAGTGTTCATTTGAACTACGTTTAACATAATATTTCGTCCTTATCGCACAGTGTAATGACCTGTGTACGTATTCAGAGGCAGGAGACAGAGCTTTACAGAAAACGCTGCTGAGCTGCTGAAATGTCTTACATACACTGGTCACACTTATTACATGGCAATATGGAACTATGAAAACGAGGTATCTGTGAGCTAGAAATAGGTCTTGGATATTTAACACCTTCATTATCTGGAATGGTTTTAACAATATTCTAAATGCATGGTTATGTTCATCAAAACAAACAGTTTCCACACCAGAAATGGCAATAATAACGTGCTCATCTTTCACAGTAATTGTATGGATTTTATATAATACTGGAATCTCATTTGCTACCTCACTACATGTTAGTGGTTTATATTCACCTCCATAGTATTGTACCCACTTGACAGACAGAACATTAGTGGATATTCCAGTGTTTAATTTGGCAGCAATTTCAAGGTCCTCTTTCAAATCTTTAAATTAGGAAATCATTCCTGGAGGCAGCATGTTTCCTGGTTCGATTCCCGGCCCGGTGGGTCTTTCTGTGTGGAGTTTGCATGTTCTCCCCGTGCTTGCGTGGGTTCCCTCCGGGTACTCCGGCTTCCTCCCACAGTCCAAAAACATGCAGGTAGGTTGATTGATGTTTCTAAATTGCCCGTAGGTGTGAATTTGAGCGTGATTGGTAGTTTGTCTTTGTATGCGGCCCTGCGATGGACTGGTGACCTGTCTAGGTGGACCCCTGCCTTAAGTCGGGATAGGCTCCGACAGACCCCCGTGACCCTGAGAAAGAGTAAGCGGGTATTGATAATGGATGGATGGATGTTTCCTGGACCAACCATTAATCTGCACTGGCTAAAAGGTTCCCAATGCAAGGCCATGTATCTTTGGTGCTTTTTGGTGTATTTCAGTAATATTTTTGAAACTTTTTTGTCTCATAACACATGTAGTATTGGTCCAAAATTTCTTATAGATCAGGGATAATGTTTCATAAAGTGATGCTTTGGAAATGGATTTCGGGAAAGATAAAAACACTTGTAAAGCTAGTGTTGCTCCACGCTTATGTGTTTTAGAAAGACAGTCATACCATTCAGGAGCAACAATAAAAGATGCCAGTACTCTTTGCCTTATTGCAGTAGATTGACTGCAGGAGGACGATTTCGTCTCTCAGTATGGCTACAGTTAAACGACTATTCTATCAGCCAGTTATTTTGGTGTTAAGATGTTCTGCTGAACATATTACAATAAAAGTTTTACCTCAGACTGTGGTTTGATATCATCACTGTGTGCATGATATCAACGGAAAAATGATGTTGAAAAACTGAAGAGTTTTCAACACACTTGAACACTTCACACCGCCGTACACATGAGGTGGATGTGGATTTGTCTGTAAAGTACAGCAACGCTCGGCATGCATGTGTTTTGTTTGGAATATCACACTTTCATTTTCACAGAACACCGCCTGAATTTCACTTTTCTCAGGGACACAAAAACGGCTGCAGTACCGAGCAGTGAAAGACTCAACAAACCCAAAACATTGCACGAACACCAAGATTGTCCCCTGAGATTTGTACGGAGATACCACGGAGATACCAGGACTTCTGAACATGGGAGATGTAATTCCACTAGTTTTTAGCACCTTCAGCTCACTGATGATTGGCTCAAGAATGGTGTCAAAACCATTAGTTTTTAATGTCTTGTGCATAAAAAAAGTGCACACAAATGTATGTTGACTAAAGATGAATCTAACTTAAAATTTTGTTATGTAAAATATATACCCCCTAATGTATGTACACCTTTTTTGGAATTCATCATAAAATAAATGAATGACAAACACAAATTCTTTTCACATATAACCCATCTTGTATATCAAAATATACCCCATACTTGGGAGGTGGTTAGAAGGCAACTTATCACATAGATTAGGATTTCTGAGAACAGGCTGCAGTGTCTCTAGAACTTAAACAAATCACAGCTGTCGCTTACAAACACCTGTTTGTACGTTCAACTGGGGTTCAGCTGTTTTCCATTTCCATTACAGCCCCTTCCATGGATGACACGAACCCATTTAAAGTAGACTGGCAACCAGCTACCAGAAGTTGTGCAATAGCAGATCCACACAAGTCACAAGTACTTGTGTCGGACAGGGCCAGAACTTGAGAGATGCTGGCAGGTTCTTCATTGATTGGCAGCTGAGAATCACCTATGACACCAATGTCTAGAGTGTCACCTGATCAAAACTGTCTCAAAATTAAAGTAAGAAAGGAGAGAGAAAAAAAACACATGCAAATGAACTTAATACGAACCTTCTTGAGCACAACAAGATGCTTCTCAGCTTGAGATGTAGAAACCTTGGAGGAATCAGGTGGAGGAGGAGAATGAATGGAGAAAGATCACTGTCCCATCCTGTACAAATAAAAAAGAGCTGGTCAAAGTTAATAAAAATACAATAAAATTACCAGAAGCAATAATCCAGTTCCTCATCATTTGATGTAGCATCTGCAGAATAGATCAGATCTTCAAGGTTGCTTGAGGAAGGGAGAGCCTCACTCTGCTGGATGACCTTTAGCTAGAACTCCATAGGCCACCTACATAAAAAAGATAACCCCAACATGTCTAGCCTGGTCATTCATTTTTATTGTTAACACAATAAAAAAGAGGGTTGCAAATGTTTCAGACTGCTTAATGTAGGCGTGATGGTCTCAGAACATGTCTCTGACATGTACTGAGACCTCTCATATGGTCAGAATCATATCTGGTATTTGAGACGTTCGGTGGCCTTCGTATAGTTCAGGTTGTGCACATTCGTATTTGGTCCTTGACTTGACTGTGCAAACTGAGACTCTCTGTCCTTCCTGCATCGAGACGCCTGATGTATGTTTGACCTACTTGCATAAAATTAAATCTACTAAACTTGGATCATTCTCACGTCTTTATTCATGATAACCTGATGAACTCTGTATAATATGCTTGAACCACTAGGTGACTAGTGGACTAAGACTGGGCAAATTCACATAAAAATAACCTGGTTTAATCCACACCACAAACAAACAAACAAACCACAAACTAACACAAGTCTAAATCAAGTAAATATTTTGTCATTGCCATGCTGCAGGTTAGAGTTTCAGAAGATCTTTTGAACCCACAGTCATCAAGAATTAAATTATTATAGTAAATGGTAGATGAGTCATTCAGACCGCTGAATTACCTCGCTGGGATCAATGAAGTTAACTGAATCCAAACAAGACACCATCTTGTGGACAAGTTACATTTATATACAATTTATGAATAGAAATGGTTTTAGTTGCAGTGCAGGGTTGCTGACTGACCTCTTCAAAAACCTGGCTGCCACATCTTCTCCCAATTGTAAGATGAAG
>CM026210.1:27274374-27327056 GCA_014839995.1 Xenentodon cancila | reverse complement strand
AGAAACCCCCACAGGAGCCCCAGAGGGCAGCGGTCAAAGGCCTTGTCCAAATCCACAAAACACATGTGGACTGGTTGGGCAGGGCAAAGAAAGCCAAGAGAAGGCAAAGCAAGGCAAAGCAAGGCAAAGCAAAGCAAATCAAGGCAAAGCAAGGCAAGTTTATTTGTATAGCACATTTCAGCAACCAGGCAATTCAAGGTCCTTTATATAATAAAAACATGAAAAGGGAAGAAAAGAAAAAATATGAATTACAGTGCAGTAGCAGAATAAAGAGAAATAGACTTGAGCTGGAGTTACAGTGTAGTATTGAAATGAACATGGTTTAAATCTAAATTCAGAATGGTTTAATAATTCAGTCAAAAGCAGCTGTACACAAATGAGCTTTGACCTTGATTTAAAGGAAATGAGGGTTTCAGCAGTCCTGCAGTTTTCTGGAGCAGACCTGAACCAGAAGGCCAGGGGTCTGGATGGTTAAAATGGTAACAAGTCTGATGTATTTTGATCCTAAACCATTCAGTGCTTTATAAACTAACAAAAATGTTTTAAAGTCTGTTTTCTGAGGTACAGGGAGCCAGTGTAAGGATGTCAGAACCGAAGTGATGTGGTCATCTTTCTTATCTCTAGTAAGAACTCAGGCAGCAGCATTTCGGATCAGCTGATTCATTTTTAAGGCAGACATGTGAAGACACTGTTGCGGTAATTAACCCATTACTTAAAAAAAACCCTCTCTTGACCCAGATGTTTTATCTAACTATAGACCGATTTCCAACCTTCCATTTATCTCTAAAATTCTGGAAAACGTTGTTGCAGCAGCTGTGCGACCATTTGTATAGAAATGATCTATTTGAAGTTCTTCAGTCAGGGTTCAGATGCATCATAGCACAGAACCAGCACTGGTTCCAGTCTCCAATGACCTTCTTATGGCCTCAGATGATGGATTAGTGTCCATACTGGTTCTGCTGGACCTCAGATAATGGATTAGTGTCCATACTGGTTCTGCTGGACCTCAGATAATGGATTAGTGTCCATACTGGTTCTGCTGGACCTCAGATGATGGATTAGTGTCCATACTGGTTCTGCTGGACCTCAGATAATGGATTAGTGTTCATAATGGTTCTGCTGGACCTCAGATGATGGATTAGTGTCCATACTGGTTCTGCTGGACCTCAGATGATGGATTAGTGTCCATACTGGTTCTGCTGGACCTCAGTGCTGCTTTGATACTATAGATCACAGCATTTTACTGCAGAGGCTAGAGTATGTTGTTGGGATTAAAGGGACAGCTCTAGATTGGTTTAAATCAGATCTGTCTGATAGATTCCAGTTTGTTCATGTTCATGAGGTTTCTTCAGTACAGACGAGGGTCTGCTATGGTGTCCCGCAGGGTTCAGTTCTAGGGCCAATCCTGTTCAGTTTATACATGCAGCCCTATGCAGTATTATTTGGAACCACAGCATTAATCTCCATTGTTATGCTGATGATACGCTGCTTTATCTTTCTATGAGGCCAGATGAAACAGAACCATTAGACAAAGTTCAGGTGTTTTAAGGACATTAAGGACTGGATGTCCACTAATTTTTGCTCCTAAATTCTGCACGTGATGTTGCACAGCCAAGACAGCCCCACAACATTCAGAATCTTAAGGAACTCAGGGCGGATCTCATCCATCCCTGGTGCCTTCCCACCCAGGAGCTTCTTAACCACCACCTTGACCTCAGCCCCAGAGATAAAAGAGCCCACCTCCAAGCTTGAAGGTTCAGCTTCCTCATAGGAAGGCATGTCGGTGGGATTAAGGAGGTCCTCAAAGTAATCCATCCACAAACTTACAATGCCCTAGTTGAGGTCAGCTAGAACTATCCCCAACGTACACAGTATTGGTGGTGCAACACTTCTCTCTCCTTAGCCGCCAGACGGTGACCAACAATCATTTTGATGCTGTTTGGAAGTCGTTCTCCATGGTCTTTCCGAACTCCTCCCACGCCCTGGTTTTTGCCTCAGCAACTGGCAAAGCCATGTTCCACTTGGCCTGCCAGTACATATGAGCTGGAGTCCCACAGGCCAAAAAGGCCATATAGGGCTTTTTCGCTAGCTTACAACATCCCTAACCACTGGCGTCCACCAACGTATTTGGGGTTTACCGTCATGACAGGCACCGACAACCTGACGGCCAAATCTCCAGTCAGCTGCCTCAACAATGGAAATGCGGAACATGGTCCCCTCAGACGGAAAGTCCCCCGCCTGCACTAGGACATGGTTGAAGGTCTGCTGGACATGGGAGTTGAAGCTCTCTCTAAAAAGAAGACCCTTGTTTGGGCATCAAGACATGTTGCTGCAAGTCCAATGATACAAGTACAAGGTCAATCATCGATCTGCGACCTAGGGTGTCCTGGTGCCAAGTGCACATGTGACCATCCTTGAACATGCTGTTTGTGATGGACAATCCGTGATGAGCACAGAAGTCCAATAACACTGTTCGGGTTCAGATTGGAAGGGCTGTTCCTCCCAATCAGGCCCTTCCAGGTATCACTGTCATTGCCCATATGAGCATTAAAATCCTCCAGCAGAATGAGGGAGTCCCTAGCAGGGCCCCTCTCCAGCACCCCACCCAAAGACTCCAAAAAGTGTGGGTATCCTGAACTGCTGTTGGGTGCATAGGCAGAACAACAGTCAGGCTCCTCCTCTATGAACTCTTTGCCTTGGGTAACCTTACCAGGGGCATGAAGTCCCTGGAAAACTGAGCTCCGCTGATCATTGGAACAGGTAAACCCCTCCACCATGACAAGGTGGTGGCTCAAGGAGTCAATGAACAGTGGTTCTTAAAAGTCAGCAGTCAATTTTTCACAGAATTTAATCATATAATATTGATTCAGTACTGAATATCTTACATAGTCTGCCGGGATTTTACCATAAACCCAAAACTAACACTTTTGGCACTGAAATTCTTTGAGTTGTTCATTTGCAAACACAGAAACTCAGCAGTGCAGTTCAACAAATGTTAGGTTATATGTGCCACATCCGTACAGGAACTGTGACTGCAGAACAGGATATGTTTTTATTCTTGAATTGAATAAACCTTGAATTGCTGAAAGGTATGCCCTGAACTGCTGAATTTTAATGTAATAATGCTTTATAAATGCATTATTATATCAGAAAATATCTATTCATATTTTATTCAAACAATATGATGCTTTATGGGTTAATGTCATAAAAACATGCTTTTTGTGAATCAAGCTGAAAGTTTGAATGTTTCTGCACATCTGAGCAATATAAACAATGGCAGTGCATGGTTTTACAATAATCAGTCCTCATAAATTTACTACTTTTCACAATTGAGGATTTTCTACTGGAGAATTATTTTTTTTTAAAGATTTTCATATCCTTCACACTTTACCATTCACATAGCATGCTCTTATGTGAACGACGTGACAGAATGTCTGTGAAGGATCAAATGACGAATGCCACACCCCTTGCTTTGTAACAGTGGACATCTGCAGAAGCAGAAGATGCTTTTGTATTCTCCAGAAATACATCAAAACATAAAACATATCTGGGTGATGGTTTCACTCATGCTATTTAATCTGATCCGCCTCACTTTGTTTTGTTTTTTTAAACCAACAATTGTCAGATTATTTTTACAGAAGTTAAGCTTTGGCCAGCAAAGTTGGCTGAAAATGAAACATCCATTCTGTAGGTTTGTGCTCAGGTGGACCCAAGGAAAAATTGAGGCAGGTGGAATGTGCAATAAAAAGGTTTATTTACAGTAGTCGAAACACAAAAAACACAGGAATGGTCTAAGCATTCCTTATGTGGGGGGTTAGATCCTGATCTCCGACGGAGGAGAAGAACAGAGTTTGGTCTGTAGTCCAGTTTTATAGCTTCTGTGTTGGTTGGATCTTGAGTTTCCTCAAGTATAATGGTTTTGACAGTGGCGGTGCAGGGCGACTCTTTCCTGGTGAAGAGAGTAGTTGGCTGGCCTGTGATTTTCAGAACTGGTTGCATTCTGAAACAGGAGACAGGGTAAATCCTTTTACAAAACACTTAACATGAAACTTGACATGAGCTTAAGGCTGGATTTGTACCACATGGGTGAACAAAAGCACTGGCAATGAGATGAGGAGACAGGAGCCTTTTATCCACCCCTCTCTGGAGAAGCAGTAGAGCTGCATCAGTAATTAGGTCAGCAGCCGCCACGCCCACAGAGAAGCAGGAACCCACGAGGAAAGTAGAGTGAGACAACAAACCACAAACCCGGACACATTCATCCATTATTTAAGGAAGCTTCTTCCTATTCAGGCTGACGGCTGTCAACTGGAGCCTCCCCCAGCCCTGCTTGGGCAAAAGTCAGAGGTACACCCTCGGACAGGTTGGCAGTCGATCGCAGGGCCAAACGACACATACCAGTAATGATTCTCTCGCTACTTGAAATTGTATTTTTATGGTATATATCTATACCATTAAAATCGCTTTCTCACATACATTTCTTATTATTGATGCATCAGTTGCAAATAGTGCTGCATTCAGGGCCAGATTTCCAGTGCAGTCTGTCAACATATCGTGTTTACAATGAATGAATCTGCTCCAGTAGGTTTTACTTTAGTGATATGTGTAATATGATGTAACAGACATAAAATACTTAGTATGAACCATACAGATGGGATTAGCATTTTTGGGAGGCAAGAATCTGTTTTCAGTACTGTCTAAGAATTGCCTGCACCTCTAGTGTTTTTGTTTTATCCAAGTTTAAATGACACAGTATATTTACACACAGACAAATGTGTTGGTACCCTTCCATTAAAGAAAGAAAAACCCACAACAGTCACTGACATAACTTGAGACTGACAGAAGCTGTTGCTCTCTTTGTGGAGGGGTCGCAGTCTGCATATTGATTTGGCATAGGCTTCATGTTGGATACTCTTCCTGATGCATCCCCCGCAAGCATGGGGACAACACACAAACCCTCCACACTGCCTCAACATGTTGTGCAACAAAATATTAAGCTGAGGGTCCCATAAAATTTGGTCCAAGCCAGTTTCATTGGTTGTTTTTTTGTTGTTTTTTTTTTAAGCTATTCTCTTGGACCACCTGATTTTCTTTCTTCAGTGTTATTTCAGCGTTACGGGGTTTCCATTCTTTAATGGAAGCATACCAACAAATTTGTCCACATGTGTATTCTACTGTCTCCATTTGAGAAAAAACATAAAGTATACAGGAATGATCTTAGAAGTAGACTGATTAGTGTTTTTTTTATTTTTGTCCATATGTTAATAACCGACATTGATCATAGAAATACCCATATCATTCAACCCCAATTTAACACACACACTAGATGAAGCCACACAGCTTTTAATAGTAAATGACTCTGCACATGAAAGTCAATGTTTAGTTTCTCCCTCAGAACCAAGCACAGATTTAAACCTTTTCAAAAGGACTGTCCCACACACGCTTATAAGTTAATTAATAAACATTAAGGTGTATTTAGGATTGAGAGAGCTATATTTCTATATTTTTTCTCTGTAACTTGAAACACATAAAAGTCATTGTGATTGTCATTAAATATTTGAAGAAGCAAAAGTATTGTGCATAAAACTTAAGCGCAGTCATATAATATAGTCATATAACTACATTTTCATTTTGAAATACAGAACATTTCTTATGACTACACATTGCATCCATCACTGGAGTCTAGTGTAGACAGTCAAAACCATAAATATTCAGAAATGATGATGAAGTATTCTCATGGTCATGTGACCATCACTGGATCATGATACACTCTTTACAATACATTCTTTAGCAACGGCATAGAACATGGCCACATGCAGAAGGAGCAGCCCTGCTGGCATCGGCTGTATTTAATAATACTGCACGATCCTTTGCAACATGGGGCTGAAACAGAAGTGTAAATGTGGAGTGGTTTTGTTTAGAAACAGCTCTTTGGAATAACTACAAACTAGTGGAATCTCATCTCGCAGAAAACACATTATTGTAAAAGCAGTCACTGAAATCCCACTTTCAGCCATTTCTGTTATTGCTGAACGTCCAAGGACTTTTTAAGATGTTTCTTTTTCTCTTTTTTCTGTCCTTTCTCTCTTGATTAAATCTAGTGGCAGATTATTTCTATCTATATTTGATATTAACTTTCTGGATGATTGTATACCTGGTTTGGATAAGAGAGGACAACAGGAACTTATCAATATTTGAAACATCATGGTAGTCTGGTGAAGCTTGGATTTCACTTATGTCAGAAACAATTCAAGGCTACAAAACAGGGACCTGTTGGTCCGTGTACATTTGAGGGCGGCATATTCAGTCTAATAAAGAAACAAACATAACATTTACATCTACATGTATGTAGATGTAAAGTTCAAGTTCAAGGGGCTGGCCTCTGGGTGGAGAGGCCAGGGCCAGGGCTGTGGCGGAGGCAGAGTCTTGGGCCGGGGCCTGGGAAGAGTCGCAGGGGCCAGGGCTATGGATGTGGCAAGGGAACAGGGACATGATGGGGTGCGTCCAGGACCACCCCGGGAACAGGGACACGATGGGGTGCGTCCAGGACCACCCTGGGAACAGGGACACGGTGGGTGCGTCCAGGACCACCGCTGGAGCAGGGACACGGTGGGTGCGTCCAGGACCACTGCTGGACCAGGGACACGGTGGGGTGCGTCCAGGACCACCCCGGGAACAGGGACATGATGGGGTGCGTCCAGGACCACTGCTGGACCAGGGACATGGTGGGGTGCGTCCAGGACCACCCCGGGAACAGGGACATGATGGGGTGCGTCCAGGACGACTGCTGGACCAGGGACACAGTGGGGTGCGTCCAGGACCACTGCTGGACCAGGGACACGGTGGGGTGCGTCCAGGACCACCCCGGGAACAGGGACATGATGGGGTGCGTCGTCCAGGACCACTGCTGGACCAGGGACACAGTGGGGTGCGTCCAGGACCACTGCTGGACCAGGGACACGGTGGGGTGCGTCCAGGACCACCCCGGGAACAGGGACATGATGGGGTGCGTCCAGGACCACTGCTGGAGCAGGGACACGCTGGGTGCGTCCAGGACCATCGCTGGACCAGGGACACAGTGGGGTGCGTCCAGGACCACCGCTGGACCAGGGACATGGTGTGGTGCGTCCAGGACCACCCCGGGAACAGGGACACGATGGGGTGCGTCCAGGACCACTGCTGGACCAGGGACATGATGGGGTGCGTCCAGGACCACCCTGGGAACAGGGACACGGTGGGTGTGTTCAGGACCACAGCTGGACCAGGGACATGGTGGGTGCGTCCAGGACCACCCCGGGAACAGGGACACGGTGGGTGCGTCCAGGACCACAGCTGGACCAGGGACACAATGGGGTGCGTCCAGGACCACCCCGGGAACAGGGACACGATGGGGTGCGTCCAGGACCACCCTGGGAACAGGGACACGGTGGGTGCGTCCAGGACCACCGCTGGAGCAGGGACACGGTGGGTGCGTCCAGGACCACTGCTGGACCAGGGACACGGTGGGTGTGTCCAGGACCCCCCTGGGAACAGGGACATGATGGGGTGCGTCCAGGATCACTGCTGGACCAGGGACACAGTGGGGTGCGTCCAGGACCACTGCTGGACCAGGGACACGGTGGGGTGCGTCCAGGACCACCCCGGGAACAGGGACATGATGGGGTGCGTCCAGGACCACTGCTGGAGCAGGGACACGCTGGGTGCGTCCAGGACCACCGCTGGACCAGGGACACAGTGGGGTGCGTCCAAGACAACCCCGGGAACAGGGACATGATGGGGTGCGTCCAGGACCACTGCTGGAGCAGGGACACACTGGGTGCGTCCAGGACCACCGCTGGACCAGGGACACAGTGGGGTGCGTCCAGGACCACCGCTGGACCAGGGACATGGTGTGGTGCGTCCAGGACCACCCCGGGAACAGGGACACGGTGGGTGTGTTCAGGACCACAGCTGGACCAGGGACACGGTGGGTGCGTCCAGGACCACCCCGGGAACAGGGACAGGAGGAGATTGTTGGTGCCGACAGCGTCTCCAACGTTGCCTGTACTAGGCCTGAATGCTATATGGGCCACTCAATGCCAGACGAGCTCCCCAGAAGGGAGACTCCTCCTCCAGCCAACGCCTCATTGTCTTTGCTTCCTCCTGGTGGAAATACTCCAAAAGGGTAGAACCCTCTCCTGCTGGCTGGTCTGTTCTGTCACGACTAGGTGAGGTAGGACCCAGATGCAAGAGACGGAGGCAGCAGGAGTATCACTTAACTTGATTTATTTAACAAAAAGCGTTGCTGAGCAGGATGCAAAAGAAAACAGCCCAAACCAGAAGTAAACATGACGAGAAACATGACAAGGTAAACAGTCCTGATAAAAACAGCATGAACCAGCAGGGACCAAGGCAAAGACAAGACAAGATATACACACAGGACAACCAGGGCAGACGGGAACAAGGGAAGTCAAGACAAAACCAAATCAAGGACACAGACTTTCAAAATTAAAACCCAAAAACGGTGACAGTGACAGTTGAACCAACGATTCCAGCTTCTAGCAGGATGACCTGCACGTCTGCTGAAGTCTGAGCTGTTTGTTAAGAACTCTTGTTTGGTCAGTTGACACATTCTGGTTTTCTTCTCATGTAGATTCCTAGTTTTTTGTTCTTTTCAGGTCATACCGGGTTTCACTTTGTAAACAAATCAAACTCGTCCGCCCGTCCGCCCGTCCGCCCGTCCGCCCGTCCGCCCGTCCGCCCGTCCGCCCGTCCGCTCTGGTGTTTGCAGCAGTGCAGGAGCACCACAGAACTGCACTGAAGTCGTTCAGGGTTTGTAAGTGAGATACTATCTAGAACTCAGCATTTCATGAGTCCTGTATTACTCTACACTGATCACATTTCAAAGAACCAAATGAAACGTTTCATTATGTCTAACCACCTTCAAGGCATACTTGGCAGACCTAAATAGGAAACTAAATCACCAGTTTAACACATAGTTCCTGTCATATAGCCCCTTCCAGTGCTGGGGCCCACTGTGGTTGATGAACGTAGCTCCACACAGCTGTATTAAGCCTGAAGAAGTAACAGACTAAAACACAAAAGTATTGTATCGCCACACAAAGTCATACTTAAGGGAATTCTTGGCATTTTGCTGTCGTTGCGCTGTGTGCACGGCTTTAAATAGCCCCTTCAAACGGTTGAAGCTATAGGTTGGTACGGACAGCATCTCTTTAGTTTTACATTTTCCTAAAGATAAGAAAGAAAAACAAGTAGAGAACTGCTTGGAAATGTCAATCTACTTATTCAATCCCTCAAAATATTTTTTGTAAAAGTGTGCTCGAGAGCAGTGTCAGAATGAGCTGTGTTCAAAACTCAAACTGTTGCTGTGTTGCTCTCACAGCTGGCAATTCTCTGGAAAATCTATCACTGAGCCCATTTTTTGTCACTAGTGAAATGATTAGACTGTGAGAACAGTAATCCTTTCTCTTTAATACATATTTCACACTGCTAAATGACTCACATTTTAACACTGTTTGACACCTGAATTGCTTCCGACAGTGAGAAAAATGTTACACCTCAGACTCAAGTCCCACATTGGAAGCTTCATTCCTCCTTAATAATTATTAATTGTGAGGACTTAAACTCAGCGCTGTTCATCTTTTGGGGGAACTGCAGGTGCTAACAGCCAGAGTTAATTGGGGTGCAGAGCCAATTAGAGGGGAGAAGACTGATGGCATTAATGGTGATAAGGCTCATAAACCTGGCAGACCTGCAGAGACACAGTTTGAGCAGCTCATCTGCAAATAAATGATGAAATACAAAGCAACAGAGACACAGAGAGGTGACATGAATGACTGAAGAGACACGGCTCATACTTATCAAGTGCTTGTATGAAGAAAAAATGCTTCTTTTAAGTAATTTTTTTCTTTTCCATGTTATGTATTTTGCAGCTGAGGTGATAATGTTGTTTGTTCCTCCATCAAGGCAAAAGACTTGTGGATGTTTGTAACTGTTGTTGTTTATTGGTTTGTGCAAGTTTCAAAGAAAACAAAAGAAAGAATGACGTGTGACCAAGCCGGCATTTGTCCGTCTTTCTGGGCTGATTCCAGTGTAGCGCTTGAAAACAAGAGTTTTTATCAAAACAAATATCTTCATCACAGTTAAATCCAAAAGTTACTTTTAGATGCAGCTGGTACAAATTAGTGAAAAAATGCCAAATGCACAAGTCAAGACTTATCGCTGACAGAAGAGAAGTGTTCAGATGTCAGCTTGTACAAGGACGTAAGTAAGTCTACATTTTTAACCTGGTTCCAGCTTAACACAAAAATACAACCAAGCACCAGTTACACAGAACATTAATAATGTCTGGATTAGACCTGGTGTGTTGTACAAAATTATATAACCTGTACATCTCATTTAGTGGTTCTATTTAACAGTGGTTCTATTTAAACGTGGTTCTATTTAAAAGTGGTTCTATTTAACAGTGGTTCTATTTAACAGTGGTTCTATTTAAAAGTGGTTCTATTTAAACGTGGTTCTATTTAACAGTGGTTCTATTTAACAGTGGTTCTATTTAAAAGTGGTTCTATTTAAACGTGGTTCTATTTAACAGTGGTTCTATTTAAACGTGGTTCTATTTAAAAGTGGTTCTATTTTACAGTGGTTCTATTTAAAAGTGGTTCTATTTAAAAGTGGTTCTATTTAAATGTGGTTCTATTTAACAGTGGTTCTATTTAACAGTGGTTCTATTTAAAAGTGATTCTATTTTACAGTGGTTCTATTTTACAGTGGTTCTATTTAAAAGTGGTTCTATTTTACAGTGGTTCTATTTAAAAGTGGTTCTATTTAAAAGTGGTTCTATTTAAAAGTGGTTCTATTTTACAGTGGTTCTATTTAAAAGTGGTTCTATTTAAAAGTGGTTCTATTTAAAAGTGGTTCTATTTAAACGTGGTTCTATTTAAACGTGGTTCTATTTAACAGTGGTTCTATTTAACAGTGGTTCTATTTAACAGTGGTTCTATTTAACATTGGTTCTATTTAAAAGTGGTTCTATTTAACAGTGGTTCTATTTAACAGTGGTTCTATTTAAAAGTAGTTCTATTTATAAGGGGTTCTATTTAAAAGTAGTTCTATTTAACAGTGGTTCTATTTAACAGTGGTTCTATTTAAAAGTGGTTCTATTTAACAGTGGTTCTATTTAAACGTGGTTCTATTTAACAGTGGTTCTATTTATAAGGGGTTCTATTTAAAAGTAGTTCTATTTAATAGTGGTTCTATTTAACAGTGGTTCTATTTATAAGGGGTTCTATTTAAAAGTAGTTCTATTTAAAAGTAGTTCTATTTAACAGTGGTTCTATTTAAAAGTGGTTCTATTTAAAAGTGGTTCTATTTAACAGTGGTTCTATTTAACAGTGGTACTATTTATAAGGGGTTCTATTTAAAAGTGGTTCTATTTAAAAGTGGTTCTATTTAAAAGTGGTTCTATTTATAAGGGGTTCTATTTGAAAGTGGTTCTATTTAAAAGTGGTTCTATTTTACAGTGGTTCTATTTGAAAGTGGTTCTATTTAAAAGTGGTTCTATTCAAAAGTAGTTCTATTTTACAGTGGTTCTATTTTACAGTGGTTCTATTTTACAGTGGTTCTATTTTACAGTGGTTCTATTTAAAAGTGGTTCTATTTAAACGTGGTTGTATTTAACAGTGGTTCTATTTAACAGTGGTTCTATTTAAACGTGGTTCTATTTTACAGTGGTTCTATTTAAAAGTGGTTCTATTTAAAAGTGGTTCTATTTTACAGTGGTTCTATTTAAAAGTGGTTCTATTTAAAAGTGGTTCTATTTTACAGTGGTTCTATTTTACAGTGGTTCTATTTTACAGTGGTTCTATTTAAAAGTGGTTCTATTTAAAAGTGGTTGTATTTAACAGTGGTTCTATTTAACAGTGGTTCTATTTAACAGTGGTTCTATTTAAACGTGGTTCTATTTAAAAGTGGTTCTATTTAACAGTGGTTCTATTTAAACGTGGTTCTATTTAACAGTGGTTCTATTTAACAGTGGTTCTATTTAAACGTGGTTCTATTTTACAGTGGTTCTATTTAAACGTGGTTCTATTTAAAAGTGGTTCTATTTAACAGTGGTTCTATTTAACAGTGGTTCTATTTAAACGTGGTTCTATTTAAAAGTGGTTCTATTTAGTGGTTCTCCAGAACAGTGCTGCTCATGGTCTCATGGTGGTCTCTCTTAGGTTGATACAAGCTTTCTACTTTTTTTTTTTAGTTTTTTTTTTCACAAACTCTCCTAATTGATATAATGTTTTTCTGTTTTTATAGATATTTTTCATACATTTTCTTGTATTTTTTTGGATGCTGTGCTTCTTGAGGGAATTCCCTTTTTACTTTTTTCATTCTTTATCCACCTATTATTTTTGAGTAACCATAGCAACAGACGAGCAGCAGCAGCTGATTAAGACATCAAATTATACTCAGACTGAGACCCCAAGTCCCCACAAGTTGAAGAGAATTCGTGGATGTGGAGCAGGAGCAGGAGCAGGAGCAGGAGCAGGAGCAGGAGCAGGAGCAGGAGCAGGAGCAGGAGCAGGAGCAGGAGCAAACAGGAGAGAGAAGAAGAAGAAGTTTAAACCACCACTTATAACTGTGATCATTGGTAACGTCTGCCCTCTTGCCAATAAGATGGGAAAGCTTTGACGCACCGACGACTTCAAATCTGGAGTTGCAGCAATGAAGTGTATTGTGTTTCACCGAGGCGTGGCTGCAGGAGCATGTACCCAACTTCAGCGTCTCTCTGTCCGGCTTTCAGATGATACGAGCAGACAGACTTGAAGAGGAAAAAGCAGGGGCGGTGCAGTTACGGCGCCGGTCAACAACAGATGGTGTAATCCATGACATAGTACTGTGAAACAGTGTTTCTGCGGCCCAGATATTGAACTGTTTGCTGTGAGTTTTCATTCTTATAATTATTTACTGAGAGAATTCACCAGTGTTATTGTAGTGGCAGTTTACATCCTGCCATCAGCGAGGACCAGAGCCGGCTAGCCCATTTAACAGTAAAGGCACATTTTAACGGCGCTGACAACCTTTGAATCGCAACAGGACAGCAACAATGAGGAGAATTTGCAATGACAGTGGTCGGCCAGCGGAGAACTCCTTAAAGGGCCCCCCCCCGACCTCTTGATCTTGCTGCATCTTATGTTAACAAACCCCATGAGATCATAATGAAGAGAAGTTATTTACCTGACAGTGATAAATGAAAGAAAAAAACAGGAGGAGCAAATAAGACATCAAGGAAGTGTGAGTAGTGCATTAGTCCAGGAAGCTGAAGAAACTCTGCAGGGGTGTTTAAAGGCCACAGACCGGGACGATCTCTGTGAGCCACATGGAGATGAGGTGAATGCCATGATTGAGTGTGTGACTGATTATTTAACCCCTCCTGTCTGTCTCTAGCAGTCAGGTGAAGAGACAACTGGGGAGACTGAGCTGGAACAAGGCTGCAGGTCCACATGGCGTCAGCCCCAGAGTCCTGGAAGCCTGTTCAGACCAGCTTTGTGGGATTCTGCAGAACCCCTTCAACCTCAGCCTGAGCCAGGAGAAGGTTCCAGGGCTGTGGCGGACATCCTGCTTTGTTCCAGTACCAAAGAGATCTCCATCCATCTTCTCCTAATGACTACAGACCTGTAGCCCTAACATCTCACATCATGAAAGTCCTGGACAGATTTATAATAATGGATAAGCAAACGAGCACCTTCCAGGACCCAGTCCAGTTTCATATCATTGTGGGGTTCAACAAACCCACAGTCATGTGGAAAAAGCAGCAGCACTGTGAGGATCATGTTCTTTGATTTCTTCAGTGTATTGAACAATCCAGCCTGCATTACTACTGACTACCTGACAAACAGACTAGTTTGCGAGTCTGAATGCTTGTGTGTCTAAGCAGCTGGTCAACAGCACAGGAGCACCACAGGGAACTGTACTCTCACCACCACAAGTTGGACTCCTGTCATCTGCAGAAATACTCAGCACAGAGCTTGTGTGTGAGGTTGAGAGGTACTGGAGGAAGATGGACAGACCAAGCAGGCCTAAACGTATTGTGAGGGTCTGTTGGGAACGTCTGGCCAAGCCCTCTGTCACAGAGGTCTTTTACTCCCACCTCTGGGAGAGCCTCTCCCATATTCTGAGGTAGGCTCCTGGCATTGGGGCAGCTCAAAGTTGTGGATGCAAGGTCTCGGGTACCGGTCGTTGCAGCAATCCCCAAACCCGGTGGTAGACACTGGAAGTAAGGGATGCTGTCAGAAGGAGTCCTCTCAGGCCATGTTGGCCTGTGGGAGTCCTGACACTACTGACAGGTACCGGTAGGCCAAGCAAGCCGCAGCCTGGGCGGTTCTGGAGGCAAAAACTCTGGGAGGCTCTGGGAGGAGTTTGGTGAGGCCATGGAGGAGGACTAGTGGTCGGCCTAGAAGAGATTCTGACACACTGTCTGGTGCTTTAGAAAGGGGATGCAGTACTCTTCCAACACTGTTTACAGAGCTGCTGACTGCGACTAGGGACATTGTCGGACGGTGGAAGGAATACTTTGAGGATCTCCTCAATCCCACCAACATGCCTTCTACTGACGAAGAAGAGGCTGGGGACTATGCTGTGGTCCCTTCCATCACTCAAGCTCAAGTCACTGAGGTAGTCCATAAGCTCCTCGGTGGCAAGGCACTGGGCGTGGATGAGATTCTTCTGAGTACCTCAAGTCCCTGGATTTTGCTAAGCTGTCTTGGTTGACATGCCTCTGCAACATTGCATGGAAGTTGGGGACAGTGACGCTGATGTGGCAAACTAGGGTGGTGGTCCCACTTTTTAAAAGACCCAGGATGCCTCGGAATCCCCCGTAAGAGCTGGAGGAAGTGTCTGGGGTGAAGGAGGTCTGAGCATCTCTGCTTAGACTGCTGCCCCCATGATCCAGTCCTGGATAAGCGGATCAAAATGGTAGGAAATCTAGTTGTCAATGAAATTGAGTGGAGTTGAGATGTGTTTATCCTTCATCAACTCCCACCAGTTTGGATGTTAAAGTATTCTTTGGTATGTGGCATTGTACCCCTTTAATAATAATTATAATACATTTCAGTTATAAGCACCCTTTATAAAACCCAAGGACACTTTACTACAAACAGATAATCTTCAGTCTCGTTTGAAAATGGGAAGAGAGTCAATATTTCGGATGTCAGGCAAAAAGGCGTTCCAAAGTTTGGAAGCAGAGCAACTGAAAGCTGGATTTGCAATCTGGAGGAGGTCAGAAAGATAAGGTGGAACGAGGTTATGGATGGCCTTGAAGGTGAACAGGAGGAGTTTGTAGTTAATTCTCTGCCATGCTGGAAGACAGTGGCGCTGCTGCAGGATGGAGGTGATGTGATGGAATGATGGGATTCTTGTTATGATCCGGGCAGCAGAGTCGTGGACCAGTTGGAGCTTGGGGAGGGACTCGGGGAGGTGACCAAAGAGAAGAGAGTTGGAGTAATCAATGCGGTAGATGAGGGGTGGAGCTGGTTTATGTTTCAAAGGTGGAAGTAAGCAGACTGGGTGATGTTGTTGATATGGGAGTGGGATAACAGCGTGCTATTGACGATGACACCCAGACTTTTCACCTGAGGGGAGGAGGACACTGAGGAGCTGTCAGTGGTTGGAAGAAGGCGTCAACTTTGGATAATGATGATTTTGTGCCAGGCAGGAGGAGCTCGGTTTTTTACTGTTTAATTTCAAGAAGTTTGAGGTGAACTAGGATTTAATGTTGAATAAGCAGAAAAGGTTGTACTAAGGTCAAGGAGGATGAGGATGAAGGCCAGACTCAGCTGCAGATAGGAGATCGTTAGTGATTTTTAGGAGGGCGGTTTTGGTGCTATGATGGGGGCGGAAACCAGACTAGTTTGTGTTTGTGTAAGTGGTCAGTTTTTCATTGTTTGCATTAGTCAATCATAATAAACTGGGAATTACAACTGACATCAAATACCTCAAGGAAGACAATTGTATAATTATGTCTTGTATGTTGACATCATTGTATTTGAGGGTTTATCCTTAAGAAGTTGTCTTGTATAAATTCAGGTGTGATAAAAATAACACTAACTATTAACATCCATCTGTCTGTTACTCTATTTACTTCTTTGGTAATGTATTGTTGCTAATGTTTGGCGGTGAAAGTAACCCCCCCCCCCCCCATCCTATTGTTGTTGGGGTTTTTTTTTGGGGGGGGGGGGGGTCAAACTTATGTCCAAGTTATACTTGATCTAGTGGCACGAGACCCACTAGTAGCTGCAGAAGAGCTTTGAGTACATGAACTGCTTCCATCCATTGAAGATATGCAGTAAAACGCCGTCTCTAAGCATCATCATCTCTCACTCAGCCCACAAACCGTTTGTCATCCTCTCCTTTGGAAAGCACTTCAGAAGCCTCCAGACTAACACCAGCCGCTCCAGGATCAGCTTTTCCCCCGCAGCTGTCTGCCTATTAAATTCTGTCCTCCGCTGACTCCCCTACACCACTACACATCACATCGGCCCTCTAATCCTCATCTCCCCTCAGAGGACAGACTGTAATATATTTCCCACCTGCATTACTGAAACATTTATCTGTATTTACAGTAAATACTGCAGTTCGCCAGTTGGATTACTGTTCTCCATCTCACACTGTTTCCATGATTTATTCCAGTCTCTTTCATAGAACGCCACTGTACATGACCCACTGCAAAACTATTTTATATAACACACTGTACATACCAATACCACTATTTGTAATTTGTCACTTATATACTTTATAACTGTACATATCCCAGAACATAGTAAACACCACTGTAAATATGAGGTTGGTCCAATGTGACTCAGTGTCAACATTGTACTTTGACGATCCCTTAAAATCATTCTGCCTTAAATGGAACAGGGATGTCTGAACTCTGATCTGTGTCATTGACCTGGTATACTTTAATACCCTTTGGTATTTTTACAAAGAAACCGAAGATCAACTATATATTTTCCCTTGTGGTAATTTTGTATGTATGAAATATATGATGAATTTGTTTCAGTGCAGAATTTGTAGGTTGAATGTGTTGTATTTTGTAATGTGGCGAAAGCATTTGGGTGGGAGGGGGCAGTGGCACACTCATCTGATTCCCTTAATCAAAACCCAACCAGTCAAGTGGTTTATATAATGTGACTCAACTGCTTCAGATGTCATTTGAGTGCTTTAAACGGCAGCAGCCACGTGATCAAACTCGGCTTTGGCACAGTGGTTTCATTCATTTGCTTCATGAGCCTCAGGTATCAGAGGACCATCGCTATGTGCAGTGTCTTTTTTATTTAATATGTTTTCATTTGCAAAGTCATGCTCCCTCAGTCTCCTGCACTTGCACCCTACACCTCTTGGACAGTAATGGAGCAGACTTGCTAGCCATGGTCCTAGCAGAGGGCAGCACAGTGGCTTAGTGGTTAACACTGTTGCCTCACAGGAACCATGTTCGATTCCCGGCCCGGTGGGTCATTCTGTGTGGAGTTTGCATGTTCTCCCTGTGCTTGCTTGGGTTCCCTCCGGTTACTCTGGCATTCTTCCCACAGTCCAAAAACATGCATGTTAGGTGAATTGATGTTTCTAGATTGCCCGTAGGCATGACAAAATGACTCATACCACTATGGGAAGACAAAAATTACAACTTGTCCAGCCTCCATAAGGCAATGACAAGTGTTGCCATAGTATCCAACTGATGAGTGCAGAGAAGCAACTAAACCATAGTAAACCATTCAGTGATTTATAAAATAACAGAAGTTTTTTACAATACAGAGAGCTAGTCCCTTTTTTCCACTTCTTACTAGTACAAAACAAGTGAAGTTTAAGGTGTATGACAGAACTTTCATTGTCACCAATCACTGGTTCATTTTCAGTCTGGTAGCATCGTAACATGGCCTCCTTTCCACCGTTTCTCTTACTGCTCAGTCTGTGAAATGTTTAGTAATTCTTCTGCCTCCTTTACTGAAGTCCGTAAGTGTGTAAAGTGTAATTTATTTACAGCTTTGGAGGCGAGGCTTAGTGAGTTAGAGGTCCGGTTCACCAACTAGACCATAGTCCGGTAGACTCGGTAGCTTGTCAGGCTGTAGTAATTGCGGACCGACCCAGAGCAGCTGCTGGTAGCCGCCCCCCTGCAGCCCCCGAGCAGTGGCCGACGTGGCCTTTATTGACAATTGAAAGATGTTTTGGGGAAAGCCTGTTCTGCTTAGAAGAGACGGCATTCATCCCACCCGGGATGGTGCAGCTCTTATCTCTAGAAATCTGGCTGACATTATTAGCTCCTCCCCCTGACAATCCAGGGTCCAGGCCGGGGTGCAGAGCTGCAGTCTTACACGCTTCTCTGCTGCTTCTTGAAGACTATCGCCTGCCAATAAAAAGGTAGAAATAAGTTTCTAACAAGGTGCCAAGCAAAATAGAATTTGTGTTGACTCCCTGCCCTTTAAAAGTTCACGAAGCAAGATAGCAAAAATGAAAACGTGTTCATTAAAACAACATTATACATTAAGTGCCAATTAAAGACTGAGGTGGGAAAGTAGCGGTCATCCAAAACTCCAATCTTCAAATAAAATCAAAACCTAAATGCGATTATAATACGTTTGAAAGCCTCACGCTCAGTTTCAAACTGCCGAGCTGGAAATCAGAGAAGCCAGTCTTGTTGGTGGTAGTTTACCGGCCTCCTGCTGGAGCTTATCTGGAGTTTCTGCCTGAGTTCTCAGATTTCTTATCTAGTTTATTGATCAGTACAGATAAAGTCATCATAGTGGGCGACTTTAACATTCATATGGATGTTGACAACGACAGTCTTAAGTTAGCTTTGAATTCTTTTTTAGAATTGATCGACAAACGCACTGCTTTAATGATACCCTAATTCACATCCTCGTCTACGGTGTAGAACCCAATAATCTGTCAGTGCTGCCTGTAAACTCTCTTCTATCTACGACTATTTAATGATGTTTGACTTTAACAGTGTTGATATTAAAGTGCATAATAAAAAGGTATTATTTTAGCAGACGTTTCTCCGATAAAGCTATTACTAAATTTAGGGAGGCCATTGCTCCTCATCTTCCTACAGTGGAACATAGTGAAACAACTGAGGGCTGTGACCTCGGTTCTATAGATAATGATTACCTTGTCAGCAACACTGCAGATGTGTTGCACTCAGCTTTAGATGCAGTTGCTCCTTTGAGAAAGAGGGTCTCTAACCGTAGGAGCTTAACTCCCTGGTATAATTCGCACATCCACATGCTGAAACAAAAGGGCGTAAAATGGAAAGAAAGTGGTACTCTTGTAAATCTGTATATTCTTATTATGCATGGAAAGAGCAATAATAGCATATACAAATGTCATGAGGTGAGTTAGCAGGACAGTGAGGTGGCAGGAATACAAAGAAAAGTCTGTTATTGAACAGAAAGTGCTGCACTTGCAGGTAAACAGAGAAAATGCACAAAGGGGTCCATTAGAATAATAAAAAAAAAACAACTAGATGGAAACGCAAACAGATGGGTTATAAAACAAACAGAACAGCAGGAATTAATTGAAAGACAAGGCTCACTAGACACAGGTGCAAACAATCAGGGAGATGATGCCAAGGAAATGAACAGAAAACAAGACAAGGATGGACCTTCAATGTAAAACGAAGCTGACATAAACAGATGAGGACAAAAAACACCAACATTAAACCGAACCCAGATCGTAACAGAAATCACTAGCTAAAGAAGCATGACAAGAATATCACAAATTCAAAAGCCAACCACAATAACCCTACACCATAACAATAAAAGCTCTTTGTAATGCTAGAACAGATTTTTAGTCATCATTGATAGAGGATAATAAAAATAATTTATGTCTTCTATTCAGCACTGTAGCCAGGCTGACAAAGAGCCACAACTTTGTTGAGCCGTGCATCCCTGCAGCTCTCAGTAGTGAAGACTTTATGAGCTTCTTTAGCAATAAAATTGTCAGAATTAGAGAGGAAATCAGCCAGGTCCATCCGGCAGTGGCTGTGGGCATTTCTTCAACTTCGGCGACTCCCTTAGGCTCTGACCTGACTCTAGACTGTTTGGTTCCTGTAGACCTCCCTGACCTGACTCTAGACTGTTTGGTTCCTGTAGACCTCCCTGACCTGACTCTAGACTGTTTGGTTCCTGTAGACCTCCCTGACCTGACCTCAGTCGTCAATAGAGCTAAATCATCACGTGTCTGTTAGACCCCGTCCCAACTCCAGTACTCAAAAATGTTTTCTCTCTCATTGGTGGGACAATACTGGAACAGATAAACTTATCTTTAGTCTTAGGATATTTGCCACAGGTTTTTAAAGTTGCTGCAATTAAACCTTACCTTAAATGTACCTACTTAAAAAAAACCTTGCTTGACCCAGACATCTTAGCAAATTATAGACCAATTTCCAACCTTCCATTTAAATCTAAAATGTATAGGTACTGTAGAGGCTGAAGTATGTTGTTGGGATTAAAGGGACAGCTCTAGGTTGGTTTAAATCAGATCTGTCTGATAGATTCCAGTTTGTTCATGTTCATGAGGTTTCTTCAGTACAGACGAGGATCTGCTATGGTGTCCTGCAGGGTTCAGTTCTAGAGCCAATCCTGTTCAGTTTATACATGCAGCCCTTGGGAAGTTTTATCCGGAACCACGGCATTAATTTCCATTGTCATGCTGATGATACGCAGCTGTATCTGTCTATGAAGATGAAACAGAACCATTAGACAAACTTCAGGTGTCTTCAGGACATCAAGGACTGGATGTCCACGAATGTTTTACTCCTAAATTCTGATAAAACAGAGGTTGTTGTTTGTGGTCCAGTAAAACTATGAGAAACCTTAAAGTTATTTTGATCAGGATTTGTCATTTAAACAGCAGATTAATCAGGTTTGTGCGTTTTTCTGCATTTTTCCACCTCCGTAATATCTCAAAGATCAGGAGCATCCTCTCCCAGAGTGATGCTGGAAAACTAATTCATGCGTTCGTATCTTCTAGACTAGATTACTGTAACGTGTTGTTGGCTGGATGTCCAAGTAATTCTCTGAAGATCCTCCAGATGATCCAAAATGCAGCAGCATGAATGCTTACAGGAACCAACAAGAGAGACCACGTCTCTCCAGTTTTAGCTTCCCTCCGTTGTTATATGATCACCTTAATACATTGACAGTAAGTTTCTTTAAAAAATGTAATGCTTCTTTTGCAGTGCTGCTAGGTATAAGATGTGTTGGTGACAGGACAACAATATTTAAAGTACAGTAAAATAGTATCAGTACTCTCAGAAACTCTTAGATTCTTGCCGTCAGTTGAGCCAGCAAAAGCTTAAACACATCGTGTGCTGAAATATTTTATTATTACACAGCTGTCTGAAGAATCACTTATTAAGTGCATGGGCCTTGATTTTTTAATTTTTTTTTATGGCTCTGATTGCTACACTGAGTGATTGGTGGAGTACAGAACTGATGTTTTTAGACACTATGTCATGCCAGTCCAACACGCAGCGAACTGCTGGTATAACTTCAGACAAATAGACTAACACATTAATAACCAGCAATTTTAAATGGAACTCTTTGAGGGTATAAAAGTATGCAAAGTCCTTTAATGTCTTGTAAGGATGTTTTTTTAAAAGGCTAGGTTCTTTTTCAGTCAGTTTTCTTAGAACAAGTCAGAGTCAGAGAGTCAAGTTTATTGTCAATTCTACCACATGTGAGATACATACAGAGAATCGAAATGACGTTACTCTCAAACCCTCGGTGCTACACAATAAATACATTTTAAACACAAAGTGCAAGTTAAAAAGAGACAAGAAACAAGTTGTGACATGACAACAACAGTTTTTCGGTTCGATTAAAGTGACCTGGTGCAAAGCAGGCGGTCCAGTTCTGCCAAAAGTTCCTGATGCAGATACAGAGATCAGAGTGAGTGAGGGGGGGGCAAGGCGGGAAACGGTGGAAGAGAAGGGAGAGTGTTCAGCGTCCTGACGGCCTGGTGGATGAAACTGTCCTTCAGTCTGCTGGTTCTGGTTCTGGCCCGGAGGGTCCGCAGCCTCCTCCCTGATGGCAGCAGACTGAAGAGGCTGTGTGACGGGTGGGTGGGGTCTCTCACAATGCTGAGAGCTCAGAGTCAGACGGCTGCTGTAAATGTCCTGAAGTGAGGGGAGAGACACCAACGATCTTCTCAGCTGCTCTCACGACGCGTTGGAGAGACTTGCGGCAGGTTGCGGTGCAGCTCCGTACCACACGGTGATGCAGCTGGTCAGGATGCTCTCGATGGTGCCTCTGTAGAAGGTTACCTGATGGGGGCGGGGCTCTGGCTCTTCGCAGTTTGTGGAGGAAGTAGAGACGCTGCTGTGCCTTCTTGGCGAGTGATGCGGTGTTAACAGTCCAGGAGAGGTCCTCTGAGATGTGGACACCCAGGAACTTGGTGCTGCTCACCCTCTCCACAGTGGCACCGTTGATGGTCAGAGGAGCATGCTGGGTGTGTTGTCTCCTGAAGTCAGCAACAATCTCCTTGGTCTTCTCCACGTTCAGGGAGAGATTGTTGTCGCTGCACCACTCAGCCAGGCGGCTCACTTCGCTCCTGTAGTTTGACTCATCGTTGTTGTTGATGAGACCCACCACAGTCGTGTCGTCCGCAAACTTTACGAAGAGGTTGGAGCTGTGCATCGGTGTGCAGTCGTGGGTCAGCAGGGTGAAGAGGAGGGGGCTCAGCACACATCCCTGGGGGGCCCCTGTGCTCAGTGTGATGGTGCTGGATGTGTTGCTGCCGACCCGTACTGCCTGTGGTCTCCCAGTCAGGAAGTCCAACAGCCAGTTGCACATTGAGGTGCTGATCCCCAGCTGGTCCAGTTTGTGAACAGCTGCTGGGGGATGATGGTGTTGAATGCTGAACTGAAGTCGATGAAAAGCATTCTCACATAAGCGTTTCTGGTGTCCATATGTGTGAGGGCTGTGTGGAGGGCAGTGGAGATGGCGTCGTCAGTGGACCGGTTGGAGCGATATGCGAACTGGTAGGGGTCCAGAGAGGGGGGGAGAGCAGCCTTGATGTGATGCATGACTAGCCGTTCAAAGCACTTCATGATGATGGGAGTCAGTGCGACTGGACGGTAGTCGTTGGAGCAGGAGGGAGATGACCGTTTTGGGACCGGACGGATGTTGGTGGCTTTGAAGCACGTGGGAACCACCGCCTGACTCAGTGACATGTTAAAGATGTCTGTGAAGACATCCGTGAGTTCTCCTGCACAGTCTCTCAGTACACGACCAGGTATGTTGTCAGGACCCGGAGCTTTGCGGGCGTTGATCCTGCTGAGGGATCTCCTCACAATGTCCGGTGACAGCGTCAGCACCTGGTCGCCGGGAGGGGGGTGGTGCTTTCTGTGCGGCGATGGTGTTGTGTGCCTCGAAGCGGGCGAAGAAGGTGTTCAGCTCATTCAGCAGGGATGTGCTGCTCTCACAGGTCTGCGGTGGGGGCTTGTAGTCCGTAATGGTCTGAATCCCTCGCCACAGGCTCCGTGTGTCCCTGCTGTTGCTGAAACGGCGGGCTATCCTCCTGGAGTACCGTCTCTTAGCCTCCCTGATGCCATGGGACAGGTTGGTCGTAGCTGTCTTTAGACCCGCTTTGTCTCCAGCTCTGAAGGCAGCGTTCCGAGCCTGTAGGAGTCTGTGGACTTCCTTTGTCATCCACGGCTTCTGGTTGGCTCTGACTTTGATGGTTCTGGAGTCTGTTACATCATCGATGCACTTGGCGATGTAGGCGGTAACAGACTCTGTGTACTCCTGGAGGTCTGTGGTGTTGTTGGTGGTGGCAGCTTCTCTGAACATGCTCCAGTCTGTGGTGTTGAAGCAGTCTCGAAGTGCCTCTGTGGACCCCTCTGGCCACACCCGGACCTGCTTCCAGACTGGTCTGACAACTTTAACCAGTGGCCTGTATGCTGGCATTAGCATGACAGTGATGTGGTCTGAGGCACTGAGGTGGGGGAGGGGGTGGGCTTTGTAGGCTGTATTGTTGTCACATATAAGAGAGGATATCACAACACTACATGTCCTGGCTGAAAGACACCTCTAATCACAGCTTCCGGCAGATCCCAACTAATGATGAGTGGGAGGCTCCAACTACTCTTACTTCAGGACTTGTTGGATAAGGGGGGGGGTGCGTGACCTAGCATCTACTCTAAGGCAAGGCAAGGCAAGGCAAGGCAAGGCAAGGCAAGGCAAGGCAAGGCAAGGCAAGGCAAGGCAAGGCAAGGCAAGTTTATTTGTATAGCACAATTCAACAACAAGGTGATTTACAAAGACATTAGAACAGTGAACCCCAACTTTTTTTGCACCACGAACCCGTTTACTGTCAGACAATATTTTCACGGACCGATCTGTAAAAGGTGTACCAGATGAATACAACAAAATAAAATGATACAATTGGCATAAAAACTGTGGCATTTTGTATATATAATAATAAATGTAAATCCACTGAGTATTTATTTGTAACTTTATTAGCAGAGTCCTCGTAACCTTCCGCCAACAACAGAACATCAGCAACATCCTCTCTTCCCCAACACTCTCTTGTCGCCATGGTAACATCAAAGAAAGCCTTCAAAATAAGGCCCACCACAAAAAAGTGCATGAAAATACTGCTCACAAGTGCTGAATCAGTGGGAGCCTCAAGCTCGTTTTGCTGCACCAACACGGTCCCATCTAGGAGAAATGGGAGACAGTGAAAGTGTGTTGCTTAAGTCCAGTCTTCTTGGTGCATTGGAATTGCTTGTTAAATAGGATTCCTGATATGTCTGTTAAATGCAGCTTTCTTTCTTTTGGGAGTCACAGGCTCCTCTTCTGTCACCTCATTGGACCTTTTCCCCTTTGAAAAGAAACTTTCCGAAGATGTTTTTACTTATTTTGATTATTTTGTTTGGGGGTTTAAATTTAGCGGGATGTATAACGTGACAAAGAAAAGAGTCTTGAGGTCTCAACGTCAAGAGTAAGTCATAGACGGATCTGGACAATTTTCAAAATAAAACATCATTTAGACTCGAATTATAAATAAAAAAAATAATAATGGGAGTTATTTATCTCTTCTGTGTGGCCCGGTACCAAACAACCCACAGACCGGTACCAGGGCGGGGCCCGGCGATTGGAGACCACTGCATTAGAACAAAACATAGTAGAAATAAAAAGCATGATTTAGAATTTAAACAAAAAAGAAAGAAAAAAGAACAATAAATAAAGACTAGTTAAAATATGATGAAGTTTTGAAACTTTAGCTTAAAAGTAAAACAGCAGATTTGTGTCTTTCAACTGCAGCTGAGAACAGGTGAGTCTCCAACCTGGATTTAAATAAACTGTTTCAGCTGATCTGAGGATTTCTGGGAGTTTGTTCCAGACATGTGGAGCAGAGAAGCTGCAGGAAGCTTCTCCAGGTCTGGTTCTGACTCTGGGAACTGATAAAAACCAGATCCAGATGACCTGATGGGTCTGGAAGGTTCATGCTTGGTCAGGAGGTCACGTGCTCTTTGAACCCGATCTCTTTGTACCCCTCTGTTTGATGCACTTGACTCAGTACATACAACACTTCATACAACACTGCTCCACTACTTACTCTGACGTCTGCTAAGAGGGTCAGTGACCTCCATCCTCTGTTGGTTCATCCATTGTATGTTCACTTTGTTTAAATTGTTCTCAGGTCACTTTTCTCCCAAACACAACCTATTTACCTAAGATCATTCCTTCAGTATACAGCTATATGGTAATCAACCTCTCAAGATTTGATCCTCTGCCGTTTGCATCTGAGTAGCAGAGGAAGGTGCCCTAACCAATCAGGGCACACACTTTTATACTTACACTGATCACACTCAGAGCATGCCTCTTTGTGATCACCTGTGTATGTGTAAAACCCTATCTGGGGCTGTGTCGCTGGACTGAAGAACCCATTTCCCTGACTTGTATTAGCAGGGGTCTCCCTTTTACTCATGAGGGCCCACTCAACCAGAGCAGTAGTAGACATCATGGGCTCTGTGGGTGATATGAGTGCTGTGGTCAGGTGGTCATTACCGCACACCTTTGCTTGGGTCTACCAGTCAGATGTGACAGCTCCTTCTGTGGCTGACTCTGTTCTTTCTGCTGGGCCTGTTAGGTCCTGGGCTTGATGTCAGTTTGATGGCTTTCCGTAGCGTGTATATATGTCCATACTATGTGTGTACCAAATGAATCGATTAAAAGGAAGTGAAATGTTAAGTTTAAAACTTCTGTTCCTTGACAGATAGAAATGAAGCACACGTCCTCCGAGGGAGAGGAACAATACAACACTAGTCTGTCCCACAGTTACAGCTGGGCAAATAATCGAAAATCAATCAAAAGCGACAATCCATAACTAAAACCTACATAATCCAATTTTATTTTCTCATTGTGTGTGTTCTCGTACTGAACATACTAGTGCTTTTGTATTAGAACTAACGTGTGAGCTTTTGCAATAAAAAAAACATAAATATTTCTTGTTTGTGTTTCCCGTCACTAATTTTCAAATCACAAAGAAATATATGAATTCATTAGAAATTATCCAAGTTTGAATAGTGGCACATATTTACAACAACTAGTGATCAATGAGGGCAAAAATAAACAAATCACTTTTTTTGTAATCTAGGTAAAATGTTAAATGAAGGATAATATTCATCTGAGGTGTTATCATTCAGCCCTACCTGCAGTGCAGCTGGTTCCAATGACGAGCAGCTACTGAACTGAAGGACGAGTGTGATGACAGACTTATTTTAGTATAGATGAAGCCTCCTACTCATCATCGTTTGTCATCTGCCTAAAGGCATCATTAGAGGTGCCTTAAGTCAGGACATGCGAGGGTGTGATTTCCAGTGCTATATGTGTTGTACATGATTCTGCTCCTTTGGGGACCAGATGTTATAACAGAAATATCCCAGAATTGTTTCTTTTCTTCAGATCAAATGAAACGTGTTTGTATCAACAGAAGTCTAAAAGTTGTGAGGGATAGCTGTGACTAACGTCTTTCATAACGCCCCCCGGGACGGTTTCACCCAGCTTGAGAGACCAGGAAAAGCTATAGCACAGTCCACAAATTAAAAGTCTTTATCAAAACAATGTCTGTCTGCTAACAACTGGAACGTCTGCGTGAACATTCGTGCACCAACCATGAATCAGGCCCGGTCGCACATTGGTACAACTCTGTGGAAACGGGTCTGCTTGACTGCCATGTGGGTGTCACGTGACTAATTCCCCTCTCCGTTGAATCCAAATATCACGTATCCGGGGCTAATCATGTGTCAGCAGCCACAAAGCAAACGTGAAGACAAAATGTCTATTTAACAACTGGTGTGTCAGATTTTGTGCTTGTGTCCAAATTTGAAACTGAATCATTTCTATTTCATTAAACTCCAAAGCGATGGTATTCTAGAGCACAAATGCTTCCCGGCCTTGTTGTCGGCATTGTTCAAACAAGGATTCGACAAACAGTCGTGTATCTTTGACCCAAATGTTACTTCCATCTTGTGAGCATTTTGCAGTCTTTTGTTAGACATGAAATATTATAATAACAACGTCTTTCCAACATCTCATTCACCTGTGAGGAGACTTCGACAACAGTTAACGAAACTTGTGCATCAACGTGCAGGTGAGTGGAACCAGTCAATACATTTACATAACATTAGAAAAAAACCTATCACATTAAATTCATAGTTTTAAAGTGCATATGAACATCTTAGTGTTATTGGATTCAAGCTGGACCAAACCCGTCACCGCCGGACCAGCGCTGTGACAAGCGGTTGAAGTGGAGCTAATGCTGCGTGTAAACCGGTCTGGACCGGCCTATGAGCCTTGAGCGGGCTCCACAGACGCCTGGCTTTGGCTCGGAAGGACTGGAACAAGTCAATACGGAGTGAAACGGAGAAGAAAAGGAACAATAAAGCGTACAGGATGTATGAAATATACAAAGCTGTCACCATTTACTATTTTGCCAGTTGTCTCACCAGCTAAAGCAAATATTCATTAGTCATTTTGGTGTATGCCGTGACATTTCAGCCAGAAAAGCTCAATGCTAAGGAGCTGAACCCGGGCAGTACCGCCACCAGTGTGCTCAAGTGTGACCTGCGTTGGCTGGTAAATCAATCCCTTTAAGTGCATTTACAAGGGGACAAAGAAAAGACTCCAGTGAGAAGGCCCAGTCAAGTACTCGTCATCGACATGCACTAAACTGTGCATCACCTGCAGTTCGCTCACCTTACTGTCTGGCTCATGCACGCCACCTTGTCTGCCATTTAATGCCACTCTACACTGCTACCACAAATATATCAAGTGCTTGAATTGATGATGATCCCAATACTCTTGTACAGTTGCTTCACCCAGTCGTCTTCTATATAAGTTATCATGTTGGAGAAACCTTCAAACTAATTAAGAGTTGTCCATTATAATCTCCTAGAACTTATATATATATCAGACAACATGACTGTCCAAAGGCTCTTGATCCCAGGCTATCCCTCCGTCTCCCTGTGAAGGAGCTCTCCAGGACAACCGCCGTGAGTTCCGACCCAGAGGCACTCACACACGGATGCTGCTGCTCTGGTGCTGGCAGCGATTATCTGGTGACATCTGGCTCACACGCCACCCGTTCAGGATGGGCTGTGTTCTGATCACAGTGACTCCTGCCATAGTCGTCCCGTTACACTGGCTGATGGATCGCATTACTCCTGATATGAAACTGTACCTTGTTTTTTACAAGGTACAGAGCTTTCAAGAGAAAATGTATTTCATTTTATTTTATTTAAATGAGTACATTTCATTTGGTGGGTGAGATTGTGAGATCAGATGAAGTTTTGATAGATTTTGAATTGAGTATGTAACATAATGAGCTTTGTACTTACTCGATTAATATAATAATAATAATTATAAACGCTTGCATTAGTACAAGCTGCATGGCTGGAACTGTTTAGTGCTCCTGCTGAATTTAAGTTGAGGTGGAGTGATATGACTCAGGACGGTAAGTGTTGCACTCCAGTGGAAAAATAGTTCAACTATTAGGACGAATAGGAAGAATAAAGAGGGTCAAACAACAAGTGTTGCTGAAATGAGCTGCTTGCGTATAATCGAGCATGGACATTAAAACATTATCACCAGGACACCGAGAGGGTCTCATTGATGTAACATCCTACATGAGTGTACATTTCCCACAGCTGAACTTTGTACTTCTTGCAGAAAGTATGAAGACAATGAATGCTGCGAGTCTTTCTACTGCTGGTCATTTAAACAAGCGTCAAAAGCGATAGTCATTTATTTATTTACGTATATTGTAAATGGCTCCAACAGAAACATAGTCACAGTAACATGCAAATACAAATCATGGATGGATGATGGAAGGGGTTGACTGATGAATAGATAGGCCGATGAATAGATTGACGGATGCAGCTTGACTGCTGTGCCCTGCTCTGAACCTTCTTTTGTACCAAATTAGGAAGAGTATGGAGAGACAGAAAAAGAGAAAGTGGCTGATCTATCCTTCTTCTTGTTGTGTGGTTTAATTTTCCCCAGCGCCGGTGCTTCAGCTAAAATCTAATTTGAGTGAAAAATAGCAATCCAGCTGTTCCGTTGACAGAGCCCAACCAAAACATGGTTTTCTCTCAACGGAAAAACATGTGGCGGCCATCTTCATCTGCACATCAATGACTGCTGAGCGGAGGCTGAGCTCCACACAGGGTATTAATTATAATGTTCTACATGTGTGCATCTGTCTGTGTGTGTTTCATAGCTTCAGTGTGTGTTGCAGCAATGCTCCTCCTTTCCTCTCACTATAAAAAGTGAACGAATACAGAGAAAGAATGGCGGTATTGAGGCTGCAGTTATTGACATGAGAAGGAATGGAAATTATTTAGTTGCTCCTCTCTTGTTCTTTGTCTTTAGTTCTTTCTGCCCCCTTGCTTGCTTTGTGACACGAGGCAAGACGAGATGAAATGGGAATTAAATGCCCCCCTAACCCACCTCAACTTCCTCCCTCCACCTCCTTTCCAAATCTATTATGCAAACAGAAGTGGTTAATTGTCCATATATTTGCATGCAGGGAGAAAATGAATTATACAAGGGCTCTGTTGCTTAGCAACTGTCCTGGGTGAGAGAGGGCGAGAAGAGGGACAGAGGGGTGTGTGAGTTTGTTGAGTGAACGGATGGAAATGACATCAAGGTGTCAGAGAGCATGCTCAGATGAATGTAAAAAAGAAATCACAAAAATGGAAAACGTGAGTTATGCCAAAGTGTGTGTTGAAGCAGATTCCATCTGAGCTTCTGGAGCTGTGATTAGAAAGAGGAAGAAAAGAAGTGTAAAAAAAACAAAAAAGATGGATGAAGAAAGGAAAGCAATCCACTGAACACCAAAATCCAACCACTTTTTCTTTATTCTGGAAATTACAACAAAATCAAATTTGCGTTAGTGATAAAAGATAATGCTTTTCAAAGAGGCGATGTCAACAGGTACAAAGGCAGGACCAGTGAAAGGCTGGCAGATACACAAAGGATTTTCCTATGTTTGGAGGGCATCACGCATTGAGTAGAATATTTATCTTCCATCTGAAAGGTTGGCACGTAGATCCTGAGCCCTGCAATATGCCAGACTGGCCTGGGCAGTACATACAGTACACACTAAATTGTACATAGTGCATGAAGGTCGTTCACACCTCTGTGATGGCTACATGAAGATCAGGCTTTTAAACTACACACACCATCATCACTCATCACACAAGTCTTTTTTCATCTCCATTCATCTTCCATAATCCCCTTCTAATTCCCAGATGGTCATAGATGGAGCGACGGGCTTAAACTGTGTCCTGCAACACGGTTCAACATACACTGTGAAACTGATTTAAACTTACTGTAGTGATTTGTGCTTGTGATACAGAGACTGTACCTTTAACACCTTAAAACTTTGATTTATGATTAAACCTATGTTCAGGAGTGGCCTAGCCATGACTCTGAGCCAGCCCTCCAGTTATGGTCTTGTCGGTCTAGGTTTGTCGGGGCTCATCAAGGAACCTGTGGGCACTGTGCTCATTCAGCTTTCTTTAATCTTCATCAATGTATCTATCACTATAACTGCTATTAACTTTGTTTTCCATCTTTCTTGTCTCATAGCAGGTATACCTGGAAAGTGTCTTCCAGCAAACTCACACCGCCACTGGCTCAGCTGAGGGAGTTAAACCTGCAAATGCGGTTTAACTTTACCTCGAACTACTGTGTTTAAAAAATAATGTCACAAAATTCAGCAGGTGCAGTGACGCGTCCTGGCCCTTAAGTTACCTGGAGTGTCGAGTTTGTGCCCATGGACCAATTTAACAGCAAGCTTTATAGACCAGCATCAGAACTTTAAAGTCTGTCCTCTGACGGACAGGCAGCCAGTGTAAAGACCTCAGAACTGGACTGATGTGGTCCAGTGTTTTGGTCTTAGTGAGGACTGGAGCAGCAGAGTTCTGGATGAGCTGCAGTTGTCTAACTGATGTTTTAGGTGGACCTGTGAAGATGCTGGTACAATAATCAAGTCTACTGAAGATGAATGCAGGACTAGTTTCTCCAGGTCCTGCTGACACATCAGATCTTTTAACCTTGATATGTTCTTGAGGTGATAGTAGGTGACTTTGTTATTGTCTTGATGTGTTTTTCCAAATTCAGGTCTGAGTCCATCACTACACCCAGATTTCTAGTCTGGTTGGTGGTTTTTAGGTGTTCAGATTGAAGCTCTGTGGTGACGTGATCGTTTTTTGTTTGATTTGGCTCCATAGACAATGACCTCTGTTTTGTTTTTGTTTAGCTGAAGAAAGTTGTGTCACATCCAGTCGTTAATCTCCTCAACACATTTACCAAGATCCTGTACAGGCCTCGGTCTCCTGGTGACATTGTAATATACATCTGTGTGTCATCTGCATAGCTGTGGTAGTTTATTTAGTTGTTCTTCATAATCTATGCCAGTGGGAGCATGTAGATGTTAAACAGAAGAGGTCCCAGGATGGAACCTTGGGGAACTCCACATGTGATTCGTGTCTGCTCAGAAGTTACCTATGAACACAAAGTACTTCAAGTTATCTAAGTAGGTTCCTGCACTCCTCAGTTGTAAATGATAAGAGTGAAGTTTCTCTTTATAAATATAATAATGAACCTGGAGATTTGTTTTCCTCCATCAGCTTTCCGAGTCTCTTTTTCCATGTTTCTCCAGAGTTGAGTTTCTCCAGGGAGACGTCCTCCTTCCAGAGATACCTTCACGTTCATGGCAGCAGTAGTGTCCAGAACATTTAACATTTTTTATCATTTAAGCTGTTGACGAGCTCGTCGACTGAACCCCAGACAGGTCAGGTGTTACAGAGAAGACCTGGTTCCAGACCTGGTTCAAGACCTGGTTCCAGACCTCACTGCTGTCTTCAGTTGGACACCGTTCTGTGATCACTGCTGTTGACACATTTGTGTGACTGAAATCGTCCTCTCAAAGAAACCCAGGAACGATCAGACCGGCCCACATCCGACCCAGTAACCTTTGAACTGCTCAGACCCTCAGAGACCAGCAGGTCCAGTCTGTGTCCCCTATAGTACGTGGCCTCTGTTACATGCTGAGTGTTACTCAGGTCTTCAGTTCTTTGTCCTGAGGGTTGTCCACATGGATGGTAAAATCCCAACAATAATGACCCGGTCAGAACCAACACAGACCACAGACAGCAGTTCACTGAGGTCATCAGAGAAGTCTGGACAGTGTCTGGGAGGAACCGGACTCCGGATGAGGCCTTCAGTTGTACAGACACAAGTTCAAAAGACCTCCAGGAGATACCTGCTGACATTGAAATGATTCATTAAATAGGATTTCATTATTCATTCTACAGTCCTCAGTACACTACATGTTCACACTTTGCACTTTTTTTGTGTAATTTTCAAAGCAAAATGGTCATGTGGTGACACAGTTATATAAACCTGTATGTCATCCACATAAGTATTGTAAGACATCTAACAGTGCTTCTTGATCGTAGCCAGAGGAAGCATGTACATAGTATGAGAATGAGAATGAGGAATTGCACATAAACTATACTTCTATTGGATTTCTATTCATCCTCTGAAACAAAGTAATCTCCCTTCTGTGAAAATGACTTGAGCCATTCAGCAGTGTCAGAAGGTCACAGCCTCTTTCTGATCATGTTATGATCACTTCTGCTAAATGCCATACTGAGATCCACTGGAACTGCAACCGATTCTCCTCAAACATCAAAGCTCTAATCAACGTTTACATGTTGAACACCAGGCAGGTAAAACCAAGGACAGTAACTGGAAATGCAGTCTGAGGATTATTGTGATCAAATCGAAAATGCTTGATATAAGTTCATTCTGAATTCTGAATTAGAGAGCAGAAAACTTTTGTCTATTGTCTTTAAATATCAGAATATTCCTAGACTTTGCTTCTTTTTTTTATCATGTTTATATGTTCTATATTTCTACACTTTCCTTTTTGAGTATTTACTTGTGAGATTGTTATTCGTGGCATTAATCTGGACCATGGCACTTTATTTCTCAAGATAGTTCTAACTTGATCAGGGCATGTATTTTATGCAGATATTTTCTTTAATACAGCACATTTGAAATGCTTTTGTTTTTGTTCTGCAGGTGCCAACAGACTGCCGTTCTAATATCTGCCACCAGCATTTCAGAAATGAGTAGGCTTCTGGAGATAATTACAACTTAAATCTAATTATCTCCAAAGGACTAAGAAAGGATTATTGTTAACAGATTTCTACATTTTGTTAATGTACTGTAATTTATTTTTGCTATCTTTCTAAACACTATTCTCTTGTAGTGACTAATTCGTCAACAAGCTTCTTACGGCAATCACATAATGTGGTTAAGGTTATAGTTAAATATCATGGCTCGCTTCAACACAGAAAAATATTTCCTGAGGCTCTAGGCACATCTTTATTTTCATTCAGTCAAAACCACAATCTAACCTTAAACAAAGAGCTTTTGTTGCCAAAACCCCAGATGGCACTGTGAATGTGAACCCGAGTCTGTGGGGTAAGAATGTGCTTTGTACAGCAACCATCCAAGCCAACCGCATCCTGCCCACTCAAACGCAGTTTAAATGTCATTCTTTATTCCTTTAAAACAAAACATTGCCTCTTTACATCATCCTGGAGGCTTTCAATTTTATTAATTACCTTTTCCTGATGTGGGAAAGTAATGTTTTCATTGGAAACGAGTGGGTTATTAACTCCATCTCAGTCATAAGAAAAGAGTTTTATTAAAAAAAGTGAGTTTCATGTACGCTCAGTGGAGGTAAATCAAGACAGAAAGAGTCATATGTCGTTAACATGCACGTGGGGATGGGCAGGCTGTCACAACTCAGAACACAAGAGGAATGAGGGATTAGGAAGAAAGAGGGAAAAAGCTCAGTCTACACAGAGGAGAATGAATTCTGCTGTCTATTATCACCAAACCACTACATCTGCACATATTTATATCTGCTTCATAATTAAGGTTCATAAGGGACCATAAAGCCATTTAACAATGTTCTGCAATGTTTGCAAAGTTCTTAAACACTGGACAAAACAGTTTTGAAGCGGAAGGCTTTTTTTTCTTCTTTCTTTTAATCCCACTTCTCGAATAGCAGAAACTGATAAATAACTCATCACAGACCAAATAGTAATATTTAGCTGATTATAAATCTGTCTATCCAATAACTTTATCGCTGTACTGCTGGAATCTGAGATTTGACGAAATGAAACAGGTGAATTTGGGGGAACTGAGTGGCCTTTGTTGGACTGGAGTTTCCAAGGGGGACCCAGCCTTTCAGCCAGAGACAGCCAGTAGGAGGCCGCCAGCGCTCCAGCGCTCCAGCGCTCCCGTTCCCGCTCCCGCTCCCGTTCCTGCTCCCCTGAATAGGGCAGAAGCAGGCCGGGCGACTGGGTGGATGTCTGGTGTTGGAAAATGTCTACGCAACACTGTTGCACATAGAGTTGGAATCATTTTGTTTTCAGAAACATTTTTTTTATAACTTTGTATTTACTGTAATTTCACGAGACAAAAATGTTTTGTTCCAACTTTATGGGTAAAGTACAACAGAGGCAACGCTGCTCCTGAATTGGACCGAGTGTGGAAAGGCAGGCCTGCTTCTCCCACAGCGATCATCATGATCTCAGATAAACACATGTAAATAAATATATCGTTTTGTTTTGTTTTTTCATGTCTCTCTGATGTTACAGGAACAGAAAGAGCAGGTACATGAAGGCAGGTCATTCATCCTCTGACTGAAGAAGCTATTATTAATGTTGTCAAGCTTCACTGCACCGTGATGCACAATAGATAAGTCATATTACTGAACAGGTCCCCTCGGGTATTCACTGACCTGTCTCACACACGTGCACATGCACACACACCACTCCCACTGACTTCAGATATAATCACAGGTATGACATGGTGATGACGCCTTTAATCAGAGCTGTAAAAGAAAAGGAGACAGACCTGCTTTTTAAAAAGGAATTATAGCACAAAACCTGCCCTCTGCTGCCGATTCAATTCCCCCGACACAACACCTTTGACCGTAAAGAATAAGGTGCATAATCATATGGAGGACATAGTTACTGGCTGGTGGAAACCAAGCATCGGCAATAAATGAGCATTATCTTTAAAAGGGAGAAGGAAACATTGCTGTTATTGTTTGTTTTTGTCATGATATAAAGAACATTTAGACTTCTAAAATAAGGAAACTAACATTAAAATTGTAAAAAGGTTATTTTCCAGAGGATTCAAATTTGACACGAGGGTTTTTTAGGCTGACAGAGCTGCTAATGCTGGAAGACATCACGATTCAATTCAGCCAAACTACAGCTGCCGAGGGAGGAAGAGTTTCACCTTCAATCAACACACATCATCTCCCCATGAAATTAGACGCAGACACTGATATGTAGGCGATGCCACTGTTAATAGGTTTGAGTGGCTTTGTTGGTTTAGTGATGGTTAAAAAACACGACCTTTCATCAGACCCGAAGACGTGTAACAAGTCAAACCAAAAGCCGAGAGCCTCAGAAAACCGCTGAAATCCTCCGTCTTTAAATTGATGAGATTGTTGTATAATGACGTTCACTGTTATTTTAATTTAGAGAAATGCTGTTTGTCCCCAAAACATTCCAGATTTATAGAGAGAAAGGATTTGTAATTCAAACCTGAACTGTCCTGTAAGATATTTCTGGCTTGGGGTGGTCGTCAACCCTGCTCATGGAAGAGTCATTTTTAAATTCATACAACAGCTGAAATTGTTTATCACAGATTGTGTGTTCATGTCATCTGACAGTTGAAGATGGAAGTCTTTGTTATTAAAGACAACTGTACAGGACATATGGACACTGTCTTCAACATCCAGCCACTATTAAAACAAACAGATCTACCAAACAAAGCTGCCCACTTTGTTGTTGTTGAAATGTTAAATTCAGTCCTCCAACACCACAGCGTGCCTGGTCTGATGATCCGGTGACACCAACATCGAGCCGTTTTATGGAACATCTATCTGCTAAAGTGGCAGCCGTTATTATTTCTGTTCCTCTCCTACCATGTCTGCTCGCAAATCCTATATTTTAATATTTTAACAGGATTTTTATTTAGAATCATTTTATATTTTTTCCTGTTTGTTGTTATCAGACAGCACAAAGAGTCATAAATACACACTGCAGTAAGAATATATGTTAAACAAGCCGTGAACAATTTTTGCAAATGGAACATGGACTGATCGTCTCCTTCGACGTCTCAGTTTGGACGTTAAATGAAAATGTTTCCACGTGCAGCTGAGAGCCGGGCTGCTGCTGCGAATGCCGACAAAGACAAAGGAGAGAAGCACACGCAAACGCAGCGCAGCCGTGGTTTGTCCAAGATGTCACACATTCAAATAAATACATACAAACACAGAGACGAACTCACAAAGTTGGCAACAATGAGGAGAAGTTGTGAGAGAGTGGCTCACCTTGTTGCTGACAAGTACAACGCGAAAACGGTTGGCAGGCCTGTCGAGAGGCTTTGTTTCACTTTACATGCCATTTCAAATAGTATTGACATCAATTACAAAGCTGGCAGAAATGTATTTTAATGTGTGTGGTGCCAATTTCCCTTTTAATCCCACTCAGCCTTAGTTAAATGTGGATACAACGATCTTAGAAATGTGGAACTAAAAAAAAAAATTTAAAGAAATACATGAAATTTAATTTTTAAAAAGATATTGAAAAAGAAAAGAAAAGAAAAATGAGCCCTATGTCACATTGCAGTTCCTGGAGTCGGTGTTTGAAATAAAGAGCAGATCTTAACATGCTTTTCTGTGAGCAAACAAGCAAGACCCCAATAATCCAAAGACACGGCTTCAAGGGAGAGCAGTGCTGCCGAGCGCCGTCTTTTCACCTCCATCCGGGTGGGGGTGGAGGCAGGAACCACACCGTCGTGTCAGACCCGCAAATCAACTTTAAAACCGCTTTTTTCAGAGAAACTGATTCAATTAATCTACTATTTAAAATGTGTCAGTTGTGGATATTATAGAAAGCTCACAGAATGATCAAAATATTGCCTCAGTGTTGAAAGTTAAATGTAAGCTGACATTTGTTCATATCACCGTTTTAAATTCAGGTTTTGTATTTCCAGACAAAGCAACAGCATAACAATAATGTTTAATCACCTGTTTAAATTCACAATAAATAATCTTTCAGATTTTTATCAGCTGCCATAAAACTGCAAAATGATCGTTTGATGAAGACATTGCCTGCATGTTTTTGTCCATCCATTTTGTGTCCTGCAGGTCTTCAGTGTAGAGGCTGCTGAGAGGGCCGCAGCCGCCGGGCGCCGTCCGCCTGCCTGCCGTTCTTCAAGCAGCATGTAGATGGAAGCAGAGAACAGAAAATCAGCCTCAGCATTAATCCCGGCCTGCACCAGAAAAGCTGTACACAGACGGCGTTTGTTACAGGAACGCGTCTATCAACTCAATTATTCATCTTTGAATTCAGTCGGCGTGAAATGAAATATTTAAAGTGCAGGCCAAAGTTTTGTGACATAAAATAAACAGCATATATTATTCTTTATCAGATCGTACAGCCTACATTTCAACATTGCATTCATGATATTTACCACACCATCATTAAAAAGTATTTATCTTTGATTTAAATCTGCTGGAAAAGAAATATGTTGTACTCATTTTATCTTCAATCATTTGTAGCATGTGTAGATGCTATTTATTAGTGTACTTGTGTCTGGTTCAGAAGAAAGTCGTCGCTCATGTGGATTCAGTGAGCGTGAGAGGAGGGAAGCAGTGTGTTATATTGTCTCTCCGTGTTTCAGCTTCTCCCTTGTTTATTTTGGTGCTTACAGTCAGATGGACAAAACATTGCTGCTGTTTGTTCCTTGTACATTTACAACAAACAAAACGAAGCCTGCAGCCACTGCTGTTGTCATTGTGTTTGTAGTTCAGACGTTCAATTATTCCACAGCACCAGCCTTCATCCAATTATCATTACACACACACACAAACACACACGCACACATAAACGCTCACACACACAGTCTATTATCATCTCTCTTTATTTGACAGCACTGAACAACAAGAATTATACACCTTAATTAACCAGCCAACATGTCAGTGTATTTATAATCACTACTAACACTGAGAGACAGATGCAACAGCTCTCATACACACTCGCACACACACACACACACACACACACACACACACACAACACACATAAAAACACAGAGCAAAATATATTTAAAAAACACTGTGAAAACACTGAAAATCAAACCACTGAGAGCAAAACACACTGTAAAACATACTTTTTCAGTGGCATCAAGAATTCTTTCTTGATTGCTGTGCTGAACACAAAACTTATCACCTACTGAAGCTCAGAAATGACAAAATAGCACTTTTCCATCTTATAAATTCGACCAAAACAGGGACTGTTCTGGGCGACTGTAGAGCCGTTGCAATTTTGTCGTAGCTGAATGGGTTTACAAACTTACCTCACACAACATTTTCCAAGCAGCATAAAGAAACAGAAGGGAAGGAGATGTGTTACATACATGACACACAAAATGCCATTTTGGAAGCAATTAGATGACAAAACACTTTCACCGGTGTGCAGATCACGAGACATCAAACTCAGCGTGCAGCTCTGCAAAATGGTATACACAATAACATTTATTTTATTGGTATTGGCTTAGGAACAATTCCTCTCTCTTTTCTCTCATTATCAACCAATAATAGAAGAAAATTAAGAAAAGAAGTTGCTTTGAGAAGATGTTTAAGAACGTTTTCTGATAGGAAAATGTCTGCACTCGTACATCTAAATCCTCACCTGTGGAGATGTAATATTCCGTCCTTATCAACATCTTTCCTTCAGGTTGTGTGCATGTGCACACCCCAGGCCCGAGACGGACTTACAAGCCTTTAAATGTCCCTTGAAAACAATGTGGTAGTGACCAGTGAGGAACATAAAGACCAGTCTCAATTATTGGTGGGGGGTTGGGGGTGGGGGTGGGGGTGGGGGTTTTGGGGGGAGGGGGGCAACAACAACATCTAGATAATCAGCACTTCAGTTGTGCTGCTTCCAATGAGACCAATGTCTCGCTTTCAACAAGTTTGGTGGTGCAGCTTGAGGATTTCACTGGACTGGATCGATCTATCCATCGATCTACAGTAGTTACCGATAGTCCTCAGGCTTTAAGAGATGTTTGTATTCACGTTTAAAACAAAATATTTGGAGGACAAGGAAGTAGATGATAAGCAGGCTGATACCCCACCTCGTTGGTATAGTGCCAATTCACTACAAAAGTAATCTCAAGGCCTTTTACACAGAAAACAAACAAGTCCAATACAATCCAATTAAGTGCGACCCAGTTGAATCTATTCCAGTTCATTTGAACTCAGTTAGAGTTTACACTCAAAATCCATGCGCCTCTTCATAACAGCGTAGCTACAGAATCTAATAGAGCGCATCAAATCTTTACAAAAAAGCTAGGACATGCCAACACCAATGTGTCAATAAACACAAAAGCGTTTGGCCGTATCAGAAACACAAAGTTGATGACAACTTTGAAAACTCTTTTGTGTAATTTCGGGACAGCCTATGACAAAGAATTGCACTTGTCCAAAATTAAACCAAAGAATGCGAGTTCTTTATATCAACGTGGACAGAATGTTCCTTTTTTTTTTTTTTTTTTTTACAATATTACAAAACTGAGAGGAGGCAGTGCTGCACACGTCTTTTATGCATGAAAGAGAAATTATAAGGACAAATCCTGGTCAAAGAGAACTCCAAAGCTCCCAAATGGTGCCATCCAGAGTTCCTACATAGCTACAGTGATCTCAGTGAACAAATAACAAATAATTCAATAATTCATACTAATCTTCCAGCCTATCAGTCACTATTAGCCTTTTTTATCCAGTGTTACTGCTGCAAAGAAGGTCTTCTACAATGAAAGAGCCGTACTGCATCTGACCTGCAAACCGTTGCTCAACCCTACACCTCCACTTTTTGCCACAAACCTTACAGCTGACTCCTTGGCTTTGTTCTCCACAAACAAAGTTTAGTCATTCATTCTGTGACCCTGCAGGCACGGCTCTTCTCCTGGTAAAGTTACCTCCTGTCATGCAGCCATCCTACTAGTCCGACTAACTTCCTTCAAGCTATATTTCCTACCGCAACAGCTGCAACAACACATGTGAACAATGCCACGCTGACTACTGGCACATGTCCAGCTGCATTCAGATGGACCTGGGTAACTGCTATTTACAAGCCTTCTCTTCCTCCATGCTCGTAACGAACTACCGGCTGGTCTTGCTCCTCCCATTCCTTTCTAAGGCTAGAGAAAGTGTGGTTTTTGGCAGAGGTCAAAGAATTCCTCTGGAGAAATAACCTCCTTAATCCCATGGCATCCGGTTTTAAAAATGGCCACTCCACACAAAGGAGCTTTGCTGTCTGTGGCAGAAGTCTTAAAGGTGGCCAGAAAAGCATCTCAGTCCTCAGTAGACATCTTGCATGACCACTGCATCATTCTCTCAGTAGACATTACTGGCAAAGTGGGCTCTTGTTTTGAAACTCACATCAGTGGGTGCTTGTTCAAGGTGTCATGGCTAGTAAAAACACGCACATTTTATCATCTCACCACAGGGGTTCCCCAGGGCTCAGTGCTGGGGCCCCTTCTCTTCACTATGAACACTGCCTTGCAAGGCCCAATTATCTGCTCACATGGTTTTTCTATCACTGCTAAGCAAATGATAGTGAGCTCTGCCACCTGGAGACCCAACTGTGTCTGCATTGATCATCTCGGCTTGTCTCTCTGACATATGTGCTTGTATCAGGGCTGCACAACCTTAGGAAAACATGCAATATGCAATATCATAGGAGAAAACTTTGATGATGATAAGAGTTTTTATATATAAATCATTGCTTTGGGGTGTGGTGTTTCTCTTTCTGCTTTGCAACTAATCATGTTTCCTGCCAGTAATTGGCTTACACAAACAAATATAAAATGAATTATTTCTATTCCAGCACTATGTGTTTATTTAAATTTCCTTATTGCATGAAGAAAGAAACATCCTGCATCCTGCAAGAACACTTGTCATGTAAATGAGCATATGAAGAGGGATCCCGGGTAGTAAGAGTCCATCTGACTGACCAAATATACTACTGATATTTGTGACTGCATGGCAATTGGAAAACAAGACACAACATGACACATTTGCGAATAATCCAGTTTATGACAGCCCTTGAAAGTATATTTTGAGATTTGCTGTGCTGCACCATTTTGCTGTTTTGTTGTTCTTGTAGTGTATATTCGGTTGACTTGGTTTGGTTGTCATGAAAATAAATATTCTTGTTTGACATCTATGAATTTTTGCAGCAAGATATCTTTTTTTTTCTTGGAAAATATTTCAGTTTATTCTGCTATTATTATAGCAAACATAGTAAAACTAGTAGTGGGTACGTTTTTATTCCTCATCTTAAATAAGTCAGATATTTAACTGTTCGGGTTCTGTGTAACGTTAGAAACAGGCCTACAAGTTAACCGACGGGGAAACTCAGCCATTAAGTAGATATCTACTGGTGATATCCAATACCAGATGATGAACTATATACCAGTCTTTCACAAACGCTCCAACATGGACCTCATCTTTCCTGAGCCTGTGAGCTGTGAAGCACTTCCGGATGATTATGTGTTGACGCTCAGCAACACACCTGAGTACAGGATTACAGTTACAACAGTGAAGGGTTCTTTGTTAGTTGGCGTAGTGAAGCAGCAGGTTGATATCCATGTGATCAGGACAAGGTCTGCAATGTTTGTCACAAGGGGTCACTGAAAGGTGAGGGTAAACTCAAGCCTAAACCTTTGGCCTCTGCATGGGAGGCTGCTGGTTTGGCTGAAAATGTTCTGGATGGTCTGGCCGGTGTGAACTCACACTCATGTTTCATTCTGTGGAGTTATGTCTCAGTGGTTGCCAGGTGACATAAAAGTGTCTGTTAGGACTCTTAGGATCCAGGAACATTTGACTTGTTTATTCAAGTTGATGTGCCACCTTTTCCTGAAGAATCCTGATAGTGGCTTGGTGGAATACATTTGAATAACGTTGTCCTTCGGCGTCCTTTGTTCCGAGGTGTGGCAGCTCTTGCTGTCCACCCTCACCAACTGAAGGGGTTTCTGCGGTGATCAATAACAACCTTACAGGTGCATGTGTCTGGGGAAATCATTTCTCTCTCTTGGCGGTTTCTCCATTGCCATCAGATGACGTTGAATGTGATTTTGTAGAAGTGTTTTCAGCTCGTGCTGTGACGCACGCCATGGCTCATACTCTGTATTTTTCTGAGCCTGAATCAGACGACAAAATTGAATTGAGCATATTTGTCTGACTTTCCTGTTCCATTGTCTCACAGTGATTTGGTTGCAGTGGGTGGACTCCTCCCTGAAGCTGTTGTTAGAGCAGCTCCCCCGTCACGATAAAATGCTTGACATATTGACATCTGGATATTTTCTTTAGAATTTGCTGTTGGTGAGAAAATGATGGCATTATAGTGGTAGCACTGTTGGAGCGGCTGTCTTTCCAAAACCTGTCATAGATGCCACTTCACTGAGAAGCCAAATCAAACTTTGAATCCAGCTCCTCTGCGTCCTTTGCCTACGCTTAATCAACCATTTGAGCATTTGATCATTGATTGTGTTGGTCCTTTGCCTCCCTGTTGGTGCACACATGTGGTTCGGCATTGGTGCACGGTAACTTACAGCGTTTCATTTTTTAGTTAGTTCAGTAAATGTTCACGAGTGTTGTTCTCACTCTAGTCCAAATGCTGCACCATGAACGCGGTCATTAGTCTTGGCTGAGTGTTATGTTTCCATGACAACTGGTCAAGGAAAGCGCTAAAAAACATGGCGACACAATAACTATGCCTTTAACCCCAAGTTGTCCATTTTCTTCTTTATTGTTTGTTCAGCTCTAGACAAACTTTATAGTTGTAAATGAAGCAGGACTGCGGCTGTGACAGTCTTGTCCATGACTGCTCGCGTCTTTCTTTTGCTGTGATTATTTATGCACTTCTTCATGATGCACCGCCCAGCTCCCTACAGAAGCTTCTCTCGCTCAAACATGTGGAGTACAGCCTGTAGTCGAGTTCACTCGAGGTCATGGATAGCGAGAGCTCTCTGAAGAGGTGGTTTTGGTGTCCACTGGAGTGCACGTGCTGTGCTCATACAAACTGAAGCCAGCTACACTCATGCCCAGAGTTCCTGGTGCTGGCCCTCTTAGAAGACAAAGCACAGGCATCGATTTATGGTATGATGAAAAGACCTCTGTACAGCAAAGAAATTAAGTTAAACAAAGATGGATTATGTTTGAAAGTACAATGGAGCTCTTGCATTCAATGCTCTTTTATACGTCCAAAGGAAACTTTGCTACATGTGATTTTTCTATAAAGTTTTCCCTTATATTTTAATATATTTTGTAACCTTCTTTTCCCCACCACCTCTTTACTATTTTCAACACTGTTTTCTTTCCATCGCCTCCTTTTCTTTTTCACTCTCTGGTATAATTGGTCTCAGTGTGTTTTCTGGTCATATGCTACACTAATTATCACAGCAATCAGACCAGGGACAATATGGCTTTATTTGTTCCTGGGGGAGAACTCCTGTGTGTGTGTGTGTGTGTGTGTGTGTGTGTGTGTGTGTGTGTGTGTGTGTGTGTGTGTGTGTGTGTGTGTGTGTGTGTGTGTGTGTGTGTGTGTGTGTGTGCGTGTTTGTATGTAGACAGGTGATATTCACATGCATGTTCGATACAGCTGAGCACTTTTATGGCTCATTATAAGCCCTAACAAGGCTTCAGTAGCTGTATGTGTGGAGCCCACTGGGAGCTGCTGTGAAAATCCTGTCTCAAAGGCCAGGCGATAATACACACTGAAAAAACACAAAGAACACACCAGTAAAGAAAACAATTACCGAGAGTCAGACTGTGCACACATGGGATGTCAGTCTGAAAATTTCTTTTGTTTTCTATCCACTATATCCATCCATGATGTCATGCAGAGTTTGCAGTGGCTGCACTTAAAAACATGATGTTTGGGTTTCAGATCTGTAGCTATTATGGCAAACACTTAAGTCAGGTAATCTTTAGTCATTGAAATCTTTATATAACCCATTTAATTATAATTCCATTCCAAATTCAGTATAGACTGCCATAAAAACAGGAAAGATAAACAACAATGGATATATGGATATTTGTTTATGTGCAGCCACCATCACAGATGATGAGCAGTGATCCAGTTAAGGAAAATTTTGTAGTTATTTGATAGTCCAGGTTATTATTATGTACTTATGTCAAATGACGGCATACCGTATCAACTTATGACTTCACTGTTGTTTTATTAATTTTATTATAATGTTGCTCTGTCTTATCCTTAAGGGGTGCAACCATGAGGCTCAACTAGAGCTGCTTCATCTGACAAACTAATGGAACTAGAAAGTGTAGCAGAGATCAAGAGGACTGGTTCAACTCTCCAGAGATCACCATGATCGCACTAGGGTGTTGTAAAAAAAAAAACAGATTCTGTCAAAGAGGATCAAAATCACTCAGTGTGTTTACATGCGTGAGGAGAAGGTCCGACCAATATCGAAGCTTTAAAAGCCATGTAAACACCTTAGACGGGCTGTAGACGAACCAAACTGGAGCCTGTGAAACTGAGCTATTAGAGCCAGATAATGTCGTGTTCTGGGTCTCTGGAAGAGACAACTGGTGTTGTAATAGATGCTATTTAAATAAAATTGAATGGAAAATTAAATAATACGGTTCTAAATTGAGCTATTCTGGCAAGTATACGGGAAAACTATAAAAACAAAGACTACAAAGAACACGACAAAAACAACAAAGAAGAAGACAAAAACTACAAAGAAGAAGACAAAAACTACAAAGAAGAAGACAAAAACAACAAAGAAGAAGACAAAAACTACAAAGAACACAACAAAAGCAACAAAGAAGAAGACAAAGCACCAAAGAAGAAGACAAAGCAACAAAGAAGAAGACAAAAACTACAAAGAAAACGACAAAAACAACAACGAAGAAGACAAAAACTACAAAGAAGAAGACAAAAACGACAAAGAAGAAGACAAAAACTACAAAGAAAATGACAGAAACAACAACGAAGAAGACAAAAACTACAAAGAAGAAAAAAAAGCAACAAAGAAGAAGACAAAAATGACAAAGAAGACATCAAAAACTACAAAGAAAAAGACAAAAGCAACAAAGAAGAAGACAAAAACTACAAAGAAGAAAAAAAAGCAACAAAGAAGAAGACAAAAATGACAAAAAAGACGACAAAAACTACAAAGAACACGACAAAAACGACAAAGAAGAAGACAAAAACGACAAAGAACACGACAAAAACTACAAAGAAGAAGACAAAAACGACAAAGAAGAAGACAAAAACTACAAAGAAGAAGACAAAAACTACAAAGAAGAAGACAAAAATGACAAAGAAGAAGACAAAAACTACAAAGAAGATGACAAAAGCAACAAAGAAGAAGACAAAAACTACAAAGAAGAAGACAAAAACTACAAAGAAGAAGACAAAAACTACAAAGAAGAAGACAAAAACTACAAAGAAGAAGACAAAAACGACAAAGAAGAAGACAGAAACTACAAAGAAGATGACAAAAACAACAAAGAAGAAGACAAAAACTACAAAGAAGAAGACAAAAACTACAAAGAAGAAGACAAAAACTACAAAGAAGATGACAAAAACAACAAAGAAAACAAAAACGACAAAGAAGACGACAAAAATTAGAAAGAACACGACAAAAACGACAAAGAAGAAGACAAAAACGACAAAGAACACAACAAAAACAACAAAGAAGAAGACAAAAACTACAAAGAAGAAGACAAAAACTACAAAGAAGAAGACAAAAACTACAAAGAAGAAGACAAAAACTACAAAGAAGAAGACAAAAACGACAAAGAAGAAGACAAAAACTACAAAGAAGATGACAAAAGCAACAAAGAAGAAGACAAAAACTACAAAGAAGAAGACAAAAACTACAAAGAAGAAGACAAAAACTACAAAGAAGATGACAAAAACAACAAAGAAGAAGACAAAAGCAACAAAGAAAACAAAAACGACAAAGAAGACGACAAAAATTAGAAAGAACACGACAAAAACGACAAATAAGAAGACAAAAACGACAAAGAAGAAGACAAAAACTACAAAGAAGACGACAAAGAAGAAGACAAAAACTACAAAGAAGAAGATAAAAACTACAAAGAAGACGACAAAAACTACAAAGAAGACGACAAAAACTACAAAGAAGAAGACAAAAACTACAAAGAAGACGACAAAGAAGAAGACAAAAACTACAAAGAAGAAGATAAAAACTACAAAGAAGACGACAAAAACTACAAAGAAGACGACAAAAACTACAAAGAAGAAGATAAAAACTACAAAGAAGACGACAAAAACTACAAAGAAGACGACAAAGAAGAAGACAAAAACTACAAAGAAGAAGATAAAAACTACAAAGAAGACGACAAAAACTACAAAGAAGACGACAAAAACTACAAAGAAGAAGATAAAAACTACAAAGAAGACGACAAAAACTACAAAGAAGAAGACAAAAACTACAAAGAAGAAGACATAAACAACAACGAAGACGACTTCCGGATGACGAAGAGACTGAATTCATACTTGTCCATGTAAAGGAGCTGAAGATCCTCATGTTCATAGATGTTAGGAGAACCTGGAATGGTGATCTGTTCAAAGAAGTAGAAGAACAGATGGCCAGCACAGGTACAGAAGGACGCCGGAGCAGATCGTGTCTGGTGGAAGCGCCTTGAACAGGCGTATTTCAACGCCAGGAAAAAATAACCAGACAAGCGGTCATGCTCCTGTGTCCTGCTCTTTTTCAGGCATATGGAGGAACTCCTGGGACGCTGACCTTTGTCACGAGGTGGTAGAAACAGCGAGGACTCTGGGCTCGGTCCTCCAGTCTCAGGTGGATTGCTGCTAACTTCAGTTAATGTTTGCTACATACGTGTGTGTAGGTGAACATGCTCCGTTAATAGTTAAGCAAATTTAATACAGAACACAGTAGCGGGCAGCTGGAGTAAGCATACATATGTTGTGCCCTTTGTAGACACTACGTCGAGGAGAAGCAACGTGTTCGACGAGACAATGGGACCGTCGCCACCAACTGCCAACATCATCATCCTCGCACGAGTCTTCGGAGCGCCAGACGGCGGAGACATTGGAGTTGGAGAGCTCCTCCACTCCTGCATTCCTGGACATTAACAGCACTCCTGGTGAGTCCTTCAATATTCTGTCAACATGGTTAAAACGTAATGACACTATGCTCCATCTTTATCTTCAGTGTGCGTTGTGGTAAATACATACTATTATATGTTCTATGTAGTGGTGAGAATGAAAAGGCGTCAAACAAATCAAAGAATAGCTTCAGCGCTGTAGAAAGTTTTGGGCCACCTTTGACTCCAACTTTCCCACAGCCTGTTGTCCTCTTCATTTCCTTCCACACCTCTTTTGTGTTGTTCTGAACGTGAACCTTTTTTGTTGGGACAGTGTTGTTCTCACAAAACTTTATGTGGTCTGTAATGCAACAAGAGAGTCCCTCAATGTCATCCCTGAAGTCTTCTTTGAAAAGATCCCAGTCTGTGACATTAAAGCACTCCTGCAATGCCTCTGTGTTTGTGGACCGAACCTTTACGGTCCTTGTACTGGCTGCCTGCTGTTCCACCTTCGGCTTGTAGGTGGCGACCAGGTGTATAAAGTTGTGGACAGAGTTACCTAGGGGACAAAGAGATTAAGTTATATCCTTTACTTGCACCTGGATAGACTGGCGACCTGTCCAGGTGGACCCCTGCCTTTCGGCTACTATGCGTCGTGATAAGCTCCGACAGACCCCCGTGACCCGGAAACGGATAAAGTGGGTATGGATAATGGATGGATGCTTTACTTGCATTGGCATACAGGAGGTCCAGGATGTTTTTCCCTCTCAATGCACAGTCCACATATTGTGTGAAGTTGGTCAGGACAGGAGAGAGAGAGAGAGATGTGATTGAAATCCCCGCTGGTCAGTATGAGAGCACTGGAGTGCTGTGACTGGAGTCACGATCACCAGTGGGTGATGTCACTCGTGCTGGCCGCAGCAGCTGATGCAGGGACGTAAACAGTCACATGATGACCTGTGAAAAGTCCTGCGGCTGATAGTACGGCTGTAGTCCCACTGCCAGGAGTTCCACATCACGAGTGCAGATACGGTCCTTCACGGTCAAATGTCCATTTAGTGTTAATGAAGATAGTAATCCCCCCACCTCTCTTCTTACCGCTCTGGTTCCCTCTATCAGTGCGGCTGACTGATCCACGGCACAGTATTCCATTGTCGCATTGTCTATTATATTGGCAAGCTGTTTTGCAGGTTTAGCCACCTAACTTGCTTTGTAGTGGTTTGGAGAAGTGCGCAGATTCAGCTACATCAGCCAGGCTGCACCCAACCTGCCATCACCTCTGTCTGACCTGGCCCTTTCCTTTCCACCAATACGTGGCACTGCAGCATCTACAAGACCGCTGACAACAGAGCCTACAGCAGCAACAGCAGCAACAGCAGCAGCACCAGCATGGTCATGCCCAACCAGTTCATACGTGGTTTGTGATTTACGTTCCTATCCCCACCTTTGGTCATGAGCTGTGGTTAATGACTGAAAGAAAAAGACTGCAGATGTAAGTGGCTGAATGAGTTTTGGACTCTGTACTTAAGCGACTGCCCCTGAGACTCCACCTTGGATAAGTGGAAGTTAATGGGTGAATGGATGGATGATATTGGACTAAATTCATTTTTTAGTCACACACCACTGAAAAGCCTGCATACAATGCCAGTGCTCCGCCAGTACTACTCCCCCCAGACATTGCTTGCCTCCCCCTTCGGAGATACATCTACTGTGGATCTCGTAGGAATTTCTATCGTGACAACTCCAAAGCAATAAAATCCTTCTGTTCTGCCTCCCACCACCTCCATGTAACTGACCATTTCCTCCTCTTATTCAACGTCGTTCTCTCCCTCTCTCCAATCAAGCCCCCATGTCTTTTCCCATTTTGGAATTTTAATTCCTTAATAATTCATTAATACTGATACCCTCTGCTCCTACATTGACAATATTTAGACCCCAGACTTCTTCCACCCCTGATGATCTAGTATCTCACTACAATAATGGTTTATGCAGCATTTTACATTCTCTTGCCCCAATAAAATCATGGTCTGTTTGCTTCTCCTCATCTGCTCCCGGTACACCCCTGAACTCCGGTCCATGAAAGCAAAAGGTCGACAGCTCGAGCAACTTTATAAAAAACTGGTCACGTAAGTTAGTCCATGAAGAAGTGCATAAAACCCATATTTCACTCTACAAACACTCAATTACTTTAACTAAATCGAACTTCTTCAGTCTGATCAGCTCCAATGAGGGCAACACCAAGACTCTCTTTTCACTGCTTTACGATATTCTTCACCCACCCGACTCCCCACCACCCCATCTGGACTCACCTGACACCTGTAATTCTTTAATGCAGTTTTTCAATGACAAAACCACAACATCCACCAGCAACTTTCCATAAATCCACTGCCTCTCTCTCCACCCAAACCTCTCCCATATTGCCAGTCTTTTTTCAGCTTTCTATTCCCTTGGGTGACCAAAATCTCCAGCTTCACCAGGAAATCCAAGCCCTCCACATGTCAGCTCGATCCCCTCCCCACAACTTTGGTCCTGCCTCCCCTCATTTCTGCCATCATCTGCTCTTCACTCACCACTGGAATTGTTCCATCACTTTTCAAGACCACAACTGTCACTTCAATATTGAAAAAAAAGACAGATTCTGATCCCAACAATTACAATGACCTCTACCCCATCTCTCACCTACCCTTCATCTCCAAAATCCTGGAAAAAACTGTCACCTCCCAATTACACCTTCACCTAACTCAAAACCCCCTTTATGAGCCCTTCCAGTCTAGTTTCTGCCCCGGTCACAGCACCAAAACTGCCCTCCTAAAACCCAATCTCGTCACTGCAGCTGACTGGGGTTCTCTCCATCCTCATCCTCCTTGACCTCAGTCTGCCCTTTGACACCATTTCACACTCCATCCCCCTCAATAGACTCTCATCCATTGGCATCACCCATAAACCCGTCCACTGGTGTGATTCTTATCTCACAGGCCTCAGTTAATACAACTTAAATCTTTTTCTTAAATCCATAACCTCATCCTACCTAATCTTCTGGCCTCCTCCAGTTTGCAAATCCAGCCCGCTCCCTCAGATCCTCCTCCTACATCCACCTCACTGCCCCTTCCGCTCGCCTTAGCACCATGGACATCAGAGCTATCAGTTGCTGTGCTCCCAAACTCTGGAACGCCTTACCCCCTGACATCCGAAATATTGACTCTTTTGCCATTTTGAAATCCAGACTCAAGACTCACCTGTTAAAACTGCCTACTCACTCAAGTTCAACTACACTGCCCTTAAAATTTTCTGTTTTTATTTTGTCCATTGTTGTTTTATTGCTTTGTTGTAAAGTGTCCTTGGGTTTTATGAAAGATACTTATAAATAAAATGTAACATAATTATTATTAAACGTGGAAAGAGCAAAAGAAACATTTCACAATAACATCTTTGTGCTAATTTAAACACATTTACAGTCATCATGTGACTTCATATTGCACTTACTCTTAAACTACAGCTGTCTTTTCTTTCTTCTTTTATGCTGAGAGTTGGTGAAGAAGATGTCCAACATTCTTTGAAGGATGCGAGTCACTGTTTTGCAATTTATTCAAATGCAGGAAACAGGACATGATCAATGTCTTGTAACAGTTGTGTAGTTGTAACAGTTCTCCTGAAAATAGACATCGTCCAAGGACGCTTTAGACGCCGAGGACGCTAGATTAGACCAAAGACACCACTGAGTATTTATCGTGTGGGCGAATGCAAGACCAAGAGTTCATTTTATAAGTTGACCTCTGTATTCTTGACTAGACCACTTTCATGTATTATATTAAGCAGAAATAAACATTTGGAATCCACAGTAAAATCTTTTTTTATACTTTCATACAGATTTTTTTAAATATTGTAACATTTACAGTAAGCATTAACATGTCTTCAAACACACAAGTCTCCTAAATAAAACCCCCAAAAAACACTAGATGAGAAAATACAAATGTTTAATGATGCATGTCATTATGTCAGACTGAAAGGAAGAAAAAGGGAAAATCCCCAGAGAATACAAGGCTGCTAAAAGATAATTATAAAACATTCAGTATAAGACTTTATATAGAACAACATATCGCCAATAAATACGCAACAAGTATGAAATTAACCAAATTTCCTCCTAATTATTAAAAGTGTAAAGAAAGATTTAAAGTGACTTACTTATGCTTCAATGTTCCACTTTTATAAAAACCTGACCTCAACCATGGTATCCCAGCTACAGCATCTACAGCATCACTGTTTCCTCAGTGGGAACAGTGTTTACAACCGATACCACGAGCGTTTCAGCTTCGACTGCATAACATATGTATTCAATGCAATAGGTCCACTTAAAGACAACATAAGAAACATAGAATTATTATTTTACTCCCTGACATATGAAATAATCCACAGAAAATTTTCTGTTTAAGAGTTTATTACAAACTGAAATTTTGAAATAAAAAACACCTTCAATTTTTTCTTCAACACTGTTTTTTCATTTGAATACATTAGGTAATTGTATTATTATTATTATTATTATTACTATTATTATTATTTATTATTATTATTACTATTATTATTATTACTATTATTATTATTATTATTATTATTATTATTATTATTATTATTATTACTATTATTATTATTATTATTATTATTACTATTATTATTATTATTATTATTATTATTATTATTATTATTATTATTATTATTATTACTATTATTATTATTATTATTATTATTATTATTATTATTATTATTATTAATATTATTACTATAATTATTATTGGGATGGTGCAGAGTTCTCAGATATCAAATGTGACATATCTGGGATTACAGGGTTACAGAACCTCTACGTTCTCCCAGGTCCCGGAGAGTTTCCTGAGGCGACGTCTTTTGCCTCGTCA
>CM026210.1:27243473-27273874 GCA_014839995.1 Xenentodon cancila | reverse complement strand
TGTGTGTAGGTGGTGTAGGTGTGTGTAGGTGTGTGTGTAGGTGTGTGTAGGTGTGGTAGGTGTGTGTAGGTGTGTGTAGGTGTGTGTAGGTGTGTGTAGGTGTGTGTAGGTGGGTGTAGGTGTATTTAGGTGTGGTAGGTGTGGTTGTAGGTGTGTGTAGGTGTGTAGTGGTTGTGTAGGTGTGTGTAGGTGTGTGTAGTTGTATAGGTGTGTGTAGGTGTGTGTAGGTGTGTGTAGGGTGTTGTAGTGTGTGAGGTGTGTGTAAGTGTGTGAAGGTGTGTGTAGGTGTGTGTAGGTGTGTGTAGGTGGGGTAGGTGGTGTAGGTGGGTTGTAGGTGTGTGTAGGTGTGTGTAGGTCTGTGTAGGTGTGTGTAGGTGTGTGTAGGTGTGTGTAGGTGGTGTAGGTGTGTGTAGGTGTGTGTAGGTGTGTGTAGGAGTGTGATTCACTGAGTCCTGCATGAAGTTGAATAAACCTCAGATTAAAACAAGGCGTGTTAATGGAGCTCACACTGCTCTCTCTGTCTCTGTACAGGCTACAGCTCCGTGGGAACCAGCGAGACTTACGTCTGAACCGGCAAACACACATTTTCTCACAGGTGAGTACGTAACGTACAAACACGCACCTGAAAGGCAGCGTAACCCTGTGGGGAAAGCCAATCGCGTAGCTGAGCTGGTGCTAACCAGCGCCGGCGTGGTTACACCAGTTACCAACTGACAATGAAAGAAACCGCGTTTTGATGCTCACAAAGTTTTGTTGTGTAGCTTCGTCCGTGAGGATGCGATAACACTCCGGCGCTGGCGGGAAGCGGAGCACTCGCTGCAGCACTGGGGACATCACACACAGCACTTCACACCTTAATGTGCTTTGTTTTTCTGAACGTGTCATTTAAATTTGTATTTGCATGACGACTGAAACTCCAGCAATTTTAACATTTCAACATTTAGTTTTAGGTTGAACAGGGAGTGAGGCAGGAATCATTACTGAATATGCATCTGTGTGTCTGCTCAGTGTTGAAGGCAGCAGTTTTGGTAGTGAGCGGTGGAGGGCGCTGTCACGCCGTACAAGATGGTTATTAGGAGGCTGGTCTACGTCATTTATTCCAGGTAGTCAGATAAGCCTGCCCTGGCATCACTATCAAGTAAAAGAAATGCACAAACATAACACTCAAACAGATGAAAACCTATAATTGGCAACACATTGTAACTTTTGTTTGTGTTTATAAGTGAACAAATGAACCAATTTCAGCATCCTCACATACAGCAGCACGTTAACTCTTCCCAATTAAACCTGTGCATCAACTGTTGCTTAGGTTTTGCAGCTTTGCTTGGCCCATGTGAGCTACAGAAACAACCTGCACATACAGCAGACAGTTGAAAACAACAACAACAACAACAAACTGAACGTATTCCTGAAAAACACGATGAGACAGAATGTAACTATTGCTATGAATAAACAACAACAACAATAATAATAATAATAATAGTAATCATTATTATTATTATTGTTATTAAGGTCAAAATTAAGAAGTGTGCTAAACTGGAGGTCAGGACCTGAACATGTGTTCCCTGAAGGCTGGAAACAAGGTCCAACAAGTCCAGATGGGGACTGCACCTCTAGTATGTGCCTAACCTTCATGTCACCTTGTCGGTCAGCTCAGCTGATTTAACAAAGGAGGGTGGGAATGTCATGTCCTGAAAACATCCATTAACAGATGAGGAAGGGAATGTCTCCCAGCTCAACTTCTGCTAACACAACCTACTGAGAACGACTGCTTCAATTCCTGCAACAGTCAGCGCAGACAAGTACCTTACCTGTTTTACGCCATTCTCGTGTCATGGTTACTATGTGTGCATAAAGCCTGTACAGGGTTCATGTGCCTCTGCTATGGGAATGCGAAGCGGGTCGGTAAGGACAAGCATGAACCACATGATCAGCAGATGAAAGCCAGGAGCTTCCCCTTCCCAGCTGACACGACAAGCAGAACTCCTGGAGAAGTGCTTTTCAGTCATGTCAAAGCTGTGTCCCTTGACCTAGAAAATTCTGCAGGAACATGACAATGCCAACAAAAGATCTAAAAAAAAGGAACAATAAAAACACTGGTGTTAAAATAAAGAAGAAAAAGGACAAGGACAGAATGGTGACACGCCCGACCTCTGGCAGCAGCAGCAAGTGCAAAAGGTGCCTGGTTAAAGTGCCCAACCTGTATTTGTGACTCCCATTTTGAGGAACCCCTTTATTTCATACCAGAATAAACCAAAATATCCACAATTACTGAACCTGGCTATTTTTCCCCAGAGGACAAGAATGCTTCTCCTTATTGTGGGACACCAATGGGAGTAAAGAGCAACGGCCAATGAGCTGATAACTGTACAGTATGTTTACATGAATACATTACATGAATACATTAACTCTATGCAGTATGACGGCTCGTTGACCACTCGGCCTTGTGACGTATGACGGTTTTTCTGTGCACTGGCTCCACCTCAGAGCCAAGTCTGCGTCATTCTTTTCACGACGACGATTCAGTTAAGTCTTGAGATAATCATTTGAAAGGAAAGGAACTCAGATTGATCTTTCTTTTACTTCTTAAAATGTGTCCATTTAAACAAACAAAAACTCTTTTCCTGGTACCTGCTGAGCATTGTTGTGGAAAAACCACTAACACGTGTGTATTATATGGTTGAAGCACCCGGGTGACTATCTGGGCTGAAACGGAGTGTTCAACTTATCAAGAATAAAGACGTGACAGATGGTCCAAGTTCGGTAGATTTAATACAACAACACGAAACACTGAATGATCTTAACAGATCCCTGCCGCTGTGTGAGACAGCAGGTCAAGAAAAGACTCGCACCAACTGGACTCCTGAGGAAGATCACAGCGTGACTAATATTTCCATCACACCAGCGTCAGACTTACAAACGTAGGCGCTGCATCAAGTTGCCAGATGTGCATTACTTTTACACTCATGTTACGGCTTCTCTTTCTTCTGCTCTCAGACACTTTCTGCTTGTGTTGTGTTCCCAGACGTGCCTTTCCTTTCTTTCCCTACATGTATGCAAATGTTGTGCTCTCTTCTTTTCCAATGCAATATCAGTGTCATGTTGTTTCTCAATCATGTTATTACACCTTTTCCTGCCAGCTGCAGTTGTTTCCTTCTGGAAACCAATGCAGAAATCATAGCTGTGAAATCGGCGTCTTCCTTCTAAACCCTCACGTCTGGATAGTGTCGGCCTGGGAAGCTGCTGCATTTGGCTGTGCGTGAATGCTGTTTCTTTTGTCATTTTTTCCCTTCTGTAATTGATATGAGTTTTATTAACCATTCGTCATCCAGACCCACTCATTCCTATGTAGGGTCATTTAGGGTCCCGGCCCTTTTCTGGCAACGGCAGGACGTTGGTCTCCAGTCCAGTGCAGCCGCACATATAGACAAACAACTCACTCTGTCTCTCTGTCGAAGTAACTGATGCCTATTTGCCGCCAGTCTCTTAGCAGCCTGAATCAATTCTCTTTTCTCAAAACACATCCATCAATAAAATACAGATTTGGGAACCATGTTTTTCCCACATCTACCAAACCAACTGTTTATAACCATCGTACTGTCTGCAACAAGCAGCTTGACAATACAATAAAAACACATTTCCATGACATAATTACTCCACAGAGTAACAATTTTATTCAGGTTTAAGGTCACATTTCAAAAATGGACTGCAGTGTGTGTGTGTGTGTGTGTGTGTGTGTGTGTGTGTGTGTGTGTGTGTGTGTGTGTGTGTGTGTGTGTGTGTATAAAATATAATATCACCGCAGTCCATTTTTGAAATGTGACCTTAAACCTGAATTAAGTCTCGATGAGTACAACTAATTGATAGGTACTTGTACACTCAAGGTTCATATTCTTGATTCTCATCACATGATTTACAAGTTTTATTTCAACATTCATCTAAGTTGTTATTAAGTTGGCCCACTCTTTAAAAGGAGTGATTCAGTCATTAAATAAAATACAACCTCTTTCAGTTTAAGGTTTTATGAATCAGGTCATAATAAAAAGGTTGAATAAGTCATTCTGATCTGACACCTCTTTAAAGCAGTTCATAGACCTGTGAATTCTGTTAGGAAAAATGGACTAACATGGAGCAAAGCAAGATTACCAGCATGAAAAGGGTGGTGCTCAGCATGCTGATCAAAATACAATTTCTTTGCTTCCCTTGCCGATGTCAGTTTTTTCCATGACAGCATCCTCACTGCACAAGGCCGCTGCTGAAAAGCATTCACATAATCATATTTACTGGTGGTTCTGACTCTTTCCAGCCATATCTGACAGTTCTGCTAAAGGACCACAAACTGTGTCTGCAAAAACAAGTTCATGTGTGAACCCTGCAGTCTTCTGTGTCACTTTTCTGCCTGAAAGCAGCACCAAGCCAAGCTTTATTCCCGGTGCTTTTCCCAGTCTCTTCAGTAGTCATGAAAGAGGGACTTTGTCTGAAATGTCTGAACCTTGGCAAAATTAAATGAAATCTGAAAAGTCAAATATAGAAATGAACGGTGATTATCTGTGAATCAATTTGATTCAGTTTTATTTATAAAGCGTTTTCATTTTGCAAAGCACCTTGAATTTCCTTGTTGCTGAAATGTGCGACACAGATAATCCCGCCTTTCCTCACAATACGAACTGTCTCTAAGCACTTTCCTAAGTGCTTAGGAAAACACTTAGAGCGCTGGGAACTGAGAGTTTTCTGTCCATCAGACTGGTTCCTGGTTAGCTGGTGGACTACAGAGACCACCATCTAAACTGAGGTGGTCAGAGGTGGGACTGCAGTCCAGTTTACTAAACAGAAATGTTTGAAGTTTGGTTTTAAAGGTGGAGGTGGTGTCAGCCTCCTGAACCCAAACTGAAGGTTGGTTCCATGGTGATGGTTCCTGATAGCAGAAGACCCGTCCTCCAAACCTCCAATTGGATCTTCTAGGAACATTCTCGGATGGATCTGGTTTTACTGTACGCAGAAGAGTTACTGGATGCTCAAGCAAATCAACAATCACAAACAGCTTGAACCAGACTTAAAGACACCAAATATCATCAATGATTAAATGTTTCTTAGGTTGACTAACCATAAACTGACCTGAAGAAACAACTGGCTGAAGACAAAGGACGTGTTACGTTAAGGACGTGTGTGTCCGCTCTGTAGTTCCAGTTGTGCACAGTTCTTTTCTGCACATTGCAGTGCACTCCGGACTGCTCCTAATACCCACAGTCCTCTCGGTTCTGTTTGTTCCTGTTAGCCTTCTGTTTATGGCAGATCCTGATCCCAGTGTTTCCAGAGATGAACTCTGAGTTGTCCTGTGAGGCTAAGCTGTACAGAGTAAAAAGTAATGGAGAGTACAGTCTCCTGTTGTGCTACTGTGCTGCTGAAAAAGAGCTCAAACACACAACTCTTTAGTTTCACAAACTGCGGTCTGTTTGTCAGGTAGTCGATAATCCAAGTTGTTGCAGATGTAACCTCCTGTGTTTCCTCAGATTGCTCACATAGCGCAGCAGGCTGAATTGTGTTTAACACACTAGGGAAGCCAAACAACATGATCCTCAGAGTGCTGCCTGCTTTGTCCAGAGGAGAGTGGGCTTGTTGAAGTCGATGGGTGACGACATATTTAACTCCAACACCATAATGGGAAGCAGACTGCTGTGGACCTGAAAAAGTGTGTGCAGAGGTCAATCGATACTAGTCTCTGTGGGATTTTCATAATGTGGACTGCAACAGCATGGAAGGCAAACATTGAGGGTAAACAGATGAGGGTTTTTCTTTTTTTGCTATTTGAACCACATTCGTTGTAACAAGATGTGTTAAAATATGTAGAGGTTTTATAGGTGAACCTGTTTGACTTGGACTACGGAGCTCTGCGATATAACATATGTTCATCTGGTTGCAAACACGGCTGAAAACCGAAGCTTCCTCCATCCTTCCTCGCAGACAGCCTCAGTGTTACATTTCCAGTCCAGGGGAAATAGTGTTTGTTTACATTCAAGGAGAGGTAAAAAACACCGTTTGTTCAAATCTCAAACACTTCAGTGCCGCCTGTGTGGGTTCTGAGATGATCCGCACACACATGCTTACGTTCCAGGTAACGTTGGACCAGCAGGGCAGCGACGTCGACGCCGGCGTCACTTTCAGTTGTAATGGCAACGGTTCTGAACAACCTGTCAGTCAATGTAATAACGAAGAAAAATGGCCAGTGAAACAATTTGGCCTTTGAGACTAAATGTGCATATTAAACAAGTTTCTGTAAAGGCTGGGAAATCAAATTTCTTTTACCTGTAAAGGCTCTGTTATTAAATTAAACTAAGATTGTTGATTGTCCAACAGTACAGAATTTGTTTGTGGGATTTTGATCAGTTTATAGGTCATTTTAATATATCACAATTTTAATTTTATACACAATGTATATATATCCATCCATTCATTATCTATACCCACTTAATCCGTCTCCGGGTCGCAAGGGTCTGTCGGAGCCGATCCCGACACATAGCAGGCGAAAGGCCGGAGTCCACCTGGACAGGTCGCCAGTCCGTAGAAGGACCACATACAAGACAGACAAACATGCACACTCACATTCACACCTACAGGCAAATTAGTGTGATCAATTAACCTAACATGCATGTTTTTGGACAGTGGGATGAAGCCGGAGTACCCGGAGGGAACTCACGCAAGCACGGAGAGAACATGCAAACTCCACACAGAAAGACCCACCGGGCCGGGAATCGAACCAGGAACCTTCTTGCTGTGAGGCCACCGTGCTGCCCCTATATATATATATATATATGTATATATATATATATATATATATATATATATATATATATATATATATATATATATATATATATATATATACAGGACATATTATTAGTACTATATATATAATATACTATATATATATAGATATATATAATATATATATAATATCAATAATATATGATATAGATATATATATATATATATATATATATATATATATATAAATCTATATATAATAAACTATATTATTATATATATATATATATATATATATAACTATATATATATTATATATATATATATATATCTATGTATATATAAGGGGGAGTGGTGGCCTAGTGGTTACAGTGGTGGGCTTGGGCATGGACGGACCCAGGTTCAAGCCCCAGGGCTGCCACAATGGTAATCACTGGGGGCCCCTGAGCAAGGCCTTACTCCCAATTGCTCCCCGGGGCGCTGCCCTGCTAGCAGCCCCACTGCTCACATAGTGAAACTAGTTGATGGGTTAAAAGCAGAGACTAATTTCGGTGTGCATCGTACATACAGCGTGTGCACGATGTCCACACTGACAAGAAAGGGAAGAAAAAAAAAAAAAAAAAAAAAAAAATATATATATTATATATATATATATATATATAAAACTAACAAAAAACTCGTTCCTCACCCTCCGTGGGTGGTGTCCCTTCTAAGCTCGGGTCCTCTACCAGAGGCCAGGGAGCTTGAGGGTTCTGCGCAGTATCTTTGCTGTTCCTAACACTGCACTTTTCTGGACTGAGATATCTGAGGTTGTTCCGGGGATCTGCTGCAGCCACTCTTCCAGTTTGGGGGTTACTGCCCCGAGTGCTCCGATCACCACGGGCACTACTGTCACCTTCACCTTCCAGGCCTTCTCCAGCTCCTCTCTAAGCCCTTGGTATTTCTCAAGCTTCTCGTGTTCCTTTCGCCTGATGTTACCATCACTTGGTATTGCCACATCCACCACCACGGCTTTCCTCTGCCCTTTGTCTACCACCACGATGTCTGGTTGGTTTGCCATCACCATCCTGTCTGTCTGTATCTTGAAGTCCCACAGGAGCTTTGCTCTGTCATTTTCCACCACCTTGGGAGGTGTTTCCCATTTTGACCTTGGGGTTTCCAGCCCATACTCCACACAGATGTTTCTGTAGAGTATGCCCGCTACTTGGTTATGGCGTTCCATGTATGCTTTCCCTGCCAGCATCTTACACCCTGCAGTTATGTGCTGGATTGTTTCCGGTGCTTCTTTGCACAACCTACACCTTGGGTCTTGTCTGGTGTGGTATATCTGGGCCTCTATTGCTCTGGTGTTCAGAGCCTGCTCCTGTGCAGCCAGGACGAGTGCCTCTGTGCTGTCCTGTAGGCCAGCTCTCTCTAGCCATTGGTAGGACTTCTTGAGATCAGCCACTTCAGTTATGGTTCGATGGTACATCCCGTGTAGGGGCTTGTCCTCCCATGATGCTTCCTCCTCCAGCACCTCTTCACTTTGCCATTGTCTGAGGCATTCACTGAGTACGTCATCCGTTTGGGCCTTGTCCTTGATGTACTCATGGAGCTTGGCAGTTTCGTCCTGGATAGTGGCTTTCACACTCACTAGTCCTCGGCCTCCTTCCTTACGGCTTGCGTACAGTCTCAGGGTGCTGGATTTGGGGTGGAACCCACCATGCATGGTGAGGAGCTTCCTTGTCTTAACATCTGTGGTCTGTATCTCTTCCTTTGGCCACCTTATTATTCCTGCAGGGTATCTGATCACTGGCAGGGCGTAGCTGTTTATTGCCCGGGACTTGTTCTTGCCATTGAGCTGGCTTCTTAGGACCTGCCTTACTCGCTGGAGGTATTTGGCTGTTGCCATTTTCCTTGTAGCCCCTTCGAGGTTACCATTTGCCTGTGGTATTCCAAGGTACTTGTAACTGTCCTCAATGTCTGCTATTGTTCCTTCTGGGACTGAGACCCCTTCTGTGTGGACTACCTTGCCTCTTTTTGTCACCATCCTCCTACATTTCTCAAGCCCGAATGACATCCCGATGTTGTTGCTGTAGATCCTGGTGGTGTGGATCAGGGAGTCTATGTCCCGCTCGCTCTTAGCGTACAGCTTGATGTCATCCATGTAGAGGAGGTGACTGATCGTAGCTCCATTCCTGAGGCGGTATCCGTAGCCAGTCTTGTTGATTATTTGGCTTAGGGGTTCAGACCTATGCAGAACAGCAGTGGGGACAGCGCATCTCCTTGGTATATGCCACATCTGATGGACACTTGGGCAAGTGGCTTGCCATTTGCCTCGAGACTGGTTTTCCACTGTATATATATATATATATATATATATATATATATATATATATATATATATATATATATATATATATATATATATATATATATACAGAGTTCTCCAGACCAGGACTAAAAGAGCCCTCCAGACCAGGACTAACAGAGCCCTTAGGACTAGGACTAACAGAGCCCACTAGACCAGGACTAACAGAACCTTCTAGACCAGAACTAACAGAGCCCTCCAGTCCAGGACTAACAGAGCCCTCTAGACCAGGACTAACAGAACCTTCTAGACCAGAACTAACAGAGCCCTCCAGTCCAGGACTAACAGAGCCCTCTAGACTAGGACTAACAGAACCTTCTAGACCAGAACTAACAGAGCCCTTCAGACCAGGACTAACAGAGCCCTTAGGACTAGGACTAACAGAGCCCTCTAGACCAGGACTAACATAGCCCTCCAGAACTAAATAAGCCCCCCCGACCAGGACTAAAAGAGCCCTCAAGAGCAGGACTAACAGAGCCCTCCAGACCAGAACTAACAGAGCCTTCTAGACCAGGACTAACAGAGCCCTCCAGACCAGGACTAACTTAGCCCTCTAAATCAAGACTAACAGAGCCCTCCAGACCAGGACTAACAGAGCCCTTAGGACTAGGACTAACAGAGCCCTCCAGACCAGGACTAACAGAGCCCTCCAGACCAGGACTGACAGAGCCCACTAGACTAGGACTAACGGAGCACTCTAGACCAGGTTAACACAGCTCACTAGTCCAGGACTAACAGAGCCCTCCAGACCATGACTGAAAGAGCCCTCCAGACCAGGACTGACAGAGCCCACTAGACTAGGACTAACGGAGCACGCTAGACCAGGCTAACACAGCTCACCAGTCCAGGACTAACAGAGCCCTCCAGACCAGGACTAAAAGAGCCCTCCAGACCAGGACTAAAGAAGATCTCCAGGCCAGGACTAACAGAGCCCACTAGACCAGGACTAACAGAACCTTCTAGACCAGAACTAACAGAGCCCTCCAGTCCAGGACTAACAGAGCCCTCTAGACCAGGACTAACAGAACCTTCTAGACCAGAACTAACAGAGCCCTCCAGTCCAGGACTAACAGAGCCCTCTAGACTAGGACTAACAGAACCTTCTAGACCAGAACTAACAGAGCCCTTCAGACCAGGACTAACAGAGCCCTTAGGACTAGGACTAACAGAGCCCTCTAGACCAGGACTAACATAGCCCTCCAGAACTAAATAAGCCCCCCCGACCAGGACTAACAGAGCCCTCAAGAGCAGGACTAACAGAGCCCTCCAGACCAGGACTAACAGAGCCCTCTAGACCAGGCAAACACAGCTCTCCAGTCCAGGATTAACAGAGCCCTACAGAACTAAACGAACCCTCCAGACCAAGAAAACACAGCCCTCCCAACCAAGACTAACACAGCCATCCAGACCTGGACTAACAGAGCCCTCGATACCAGGACTAAAAGAGCCATCCAGACCAGGACTAACAGAGCCTTCCAGACCAGAACTAACGGAGCACTCTAGACCAGGACTAACTTAGCCCTCTAAATCAAGACTAACAGAGCCCTCCAGACCAGGACTAACAGAGCCCTTAGGACTAGGACTAACAGAGCCCTCCAGACCAGGACTAACAGAGCCCTCCAGACCAGGACTGACAGAGCCCACTAGACTAGGACTAACGGAGCACTCTAGACCAGGTTAACACAGCTCACTAGTCCAGGACTAACAGAGCCCTCCAGACCATGACTGAAAGAGCCCTCCAGACCAGGACTGACAGAGCCCACTAGACTAGGACTAACGGAGCACTCTAGACCAGGCTAACACAGCTCACCAGTCCAGGACAAACAGAGCCCTCCAGACCAGGACTAAAAGAGCCCTCCAGACCAGGACTAAAGAAGATCTCCAGGCCAGGACTAAATGAGCTCGCCAGACCCGGACTAACAGATCCCTCCAGACCAGGACAAACAGAGCTCTCCAGGCCAGGACTAACAGAGCTCTCCAGACCAGGACTAACAGAGCTCTCCAGTCCAGGACTAACAGAGCCCTCCAGTCCAGGACGAACAGAGCTCTCCAGGCCAGGACTAAAAGAGCTCTCCAGTCCAGGACTAAAAGAGCCCTCCAGACCAGCACTAACAGAGCCCTCTAGACCAGGCAAACACAGCTCTCCAGTCCAGGATTAACAGAGCCCTACAGAACTAAACGAACCCTCCAGACCAAGAAAACACAGCCCTCCCAACCAAGACTAACACAGCCCTCCAGACCTGGACTAACAGAGCCCTCCAGACCAGGACTGACAGAGCCCACTAGACTAGGACTAACGGAGCACTCTAGACCAGGCTAACACAGCTCACCAGTCCAGGACTAACAGAGCCCGCCAGACCAGGACTAAAAGAGCCCTCCAGACCAGGACTAAAGAAGATCTCCAGGCCAGGACTAAATGAGCTCGCCAGACCCGGACTAACAGATCCCTCCAGACCAGGACAAACAGAGCTCTCCAGGCCAGGACTAACAGAGCTCTCCAGACCAGGACTAACAGAGCTCTCCAGTCCATTACTAACAGAGCCCTCCAGTCCAGGACGAACAGAGCTCTCCAGGCCAGGACTAAAAGAGCTCTCCAGTCCAGGACTAAAAGAGCCCTCCAGACCAGCACTAACAGAGCCCTCTAGACCAGGCAAACACAGCTCTCCAGTCCAGGATTAACAGAGCCCTACAGAACTAAACGAACCCTCCAGACCAAGAAAACACAGCCCTCCCAACCAAGACTAACACAGCCCTCCAGACCTGGACTAACAGAGCCCTCTATACCAGGACTAAAAGAGCCATCCAGACCAGGACTAACAGGGCCTTCCAGACCAGGACTAACAGAGCCCTCTAGACAAGGACTAACAGATCCCTCCAGACCAGGACTAATAGTGCCCTCTAGACCAGGACTAACAGAGCCCTTAGGACTAGGACTAACAGAGCCCTCCAGACCAGGACTAACAGAGCCCTCCAGACCAGGACTGACAGAGCCCACTAGACTAGGACTAACGGAGCACTCTAGACCAGGTTAACAGAGCCATCTAGACCAGGACTAACGGAGCTTCCAGACCAGGACTACAAGAGCCCTCTAGACCAGGACTAACAGAACCCTCTAGACCGGGACTAACAGAACTCTCCAGACCAGGACTAACAGAGCTCCCCAGACCAGGACTAACAGAGCCCTCCAGACCAGGACTAACAGAGTCCTCCAGACCAGGACTTACAGAGCCCTCCAGACCAGGACTAACAGAGCCCTTAGGACTAGGACTAACAGAGCCCTCTAGACCAGGATTAACAGAGCCTTCCAGACCAGGACTAACAGAACCTTCTAGACCAGGATTAACAGAGCTTTCCAGACCAGGACTAACAGAGCTTCCAGACCAGGACTAACAGAGCCCTCTAGACCAGGACTAACAGACCCTTCTAGACCAGGATTAACAGAGCTTTCCAAACCAGGACTAACAGAGCTTCCAGACCAGGACTAACAGAGCCCTCTAGACCAGGACTAACAGAACCCTACAGACCATGACTAACAGAGCTTCCAGACCAGGACTAACAGAGCCCTCTAGACCAGGACTAACAGAGCCCTCCAGACCAGAACTAACACAGCCCTCAAGACGTGTTTAAAGAGGCGCCACACAAACTGCCATACAAGTTAATCATTCTTCAAAGATTTCATTTTTGAGCAGCTGTTATTTATTTATTTTTTAATTATTTTATCTTTTAAACTAATTTGCTGGCCTGACTCAAATAAATTGGTGTTGAAAATTAATTTTGTTGTTTAATTTTTTTGTTGTTAAATTTTTTAATTACATTTCATACAACACTGAACTTAAGTTAGCAGGACATCAATGAGAGCATTTAAAATATATATTTTTTTAAAAAGTAACAAAAATGTTAGTTTTAAGATACGCATTACTTTTAATCAACAAAGTAACTGAGCTACATTTTAAATTAAATAACTGTGACTAGTTACTTTTTTCAGTTGTTTACATTTTAAAGCATGCTTTTCATTTATGTGATGTTTTAATGTCTCTGTAAAGCATTTTGAATCACCTTAATGTTGAATTGTGCAACATGAATAAACTTGCCTTGCGTGAACATCGTAGGTCGAACATCTGTGTCAATTGACTTTCTTCTTCTCTGGGAGTGTCCGGCTCACAGTCGTTTCTCCTCATCTCTGAAGTCCGGCACTTCTCCTCCATCACTCCCCCTCACCCAAACTTTGCAAATGTTGCAAAGTTTCTTCCAGAGTGTATAGTCATTATTTTTTCCTCTTCCCACTTTTGTTTGGGGGGAATGTACTGACCCATGAAAATAATCATGATAATGTAACAATCTCCAAACAACTGTCCTAACTGTCTGTGATGCTGTCGGCTGTTCTAGTGTTAAATGGCACCATTTATACACAATTTCTTCTCCCTATTGTTGTATATACAATATATATGTATGTTTTTGTATTAAGATTTTTTATTTTTCTCACTGTTTTCACTTTTTTTCATTTGATCAAATACATTATTACATTTCATTGAGACACAACAACTGCCGGCAAACAGTTTGTTTTATGTGTCTACATACTTGGCGAATAAAGCTGATTATGATTGTGAACTCTTTGGGACAATTCAATTTTCAATGCAGTTTTATTTATACCATGTCGGTTACAACACCAGTTGTCTCCAGGATTTTTCCAGAGACAAGAACATGACCCTGATCAGTTATTACATAAACAACAGCAGGTAAAAACTCCCCATTAAGATGGAAGAAACCTGGACCAGCACCTGGATCATAAGGGGGAAGAAACCTGTATCAGGACCTGGATCATAAGGGGGAAGAAACCTGGATCAGGACCTGGATCATAAGGGGGGACCCTCCTGCTGAAGGCCAGCAGGTAGAACAGGAAGTAGAGAGAAGAGACACAGTCACACCGTCAAAGGTACAAGACAGGATACAATAGTAACTATCATCAGTAGTCCAATTAGACTTCTGTCTATATGGGTGATATATGGATAGACGGTGATCCAAGGGGATGAGGACTGCAGGTCGGGATGTCAGCAGATATCCAACAGACATCCATACAGACAGGTGGAGGCAGACACTGGGATGGTCAGAGGTGGAACTGCAGGTCAGCAAGCAGCTCCTGAGGTTCTGGTCTGCAGGACATGCAAAGAAGAGAAAAAGAGGAGACAGACCAGCACAACAAACTACATGAACAATGGACCACAATTATGTTTATGGGATACTGTTAATAAATGAGGGTTGAGCTGAAGAAGGTAAAGAGAAACAGAGGAGGTGAGGGGCACCAGTCAGTGGATCATGTTGGTGCCCCCCTGCAGCAGGTCTACAGCAGCAGATCCAGATGAAGCTGTGTTGAAGACCAGCTGCTCCAGTCTGGTCCTGCAGCTGCAGCTGTGACTACTGGTCCTGACACACTAAAGTTTACACCAACTAGATGTTTTACTGAACACAAACGTTTGAAGTTTGGTTTTAAAAGTGGAGGTGGTGTCAGCCTCCTTCACCCAAACTGGAAGTTGGTTCCATGGTGATGGTTCCTGATAGCAGAAGACCCGTCCTCCAGATCTACATCTGGATCTTCTAGGAACTACGAGTAAACCTGCACTCTGAGAACGGAGAACTCTGTTAGGAACATGAGGAACCATCAAGTCTTGGAGAAAACCAGGAGTTTGGATGTTTAGGACTTTATACACAAGTTATAAAATGTTGAATTGGATTCTGAGTTTTCCGGGGAGCCAATGGAGGGAAGCTAAAACTGGAGAGACGTGGTCTCTCTTGTTGATTCCTGTCAGCACTCGCGCTGCTGCATTTTGGATCATCTGGAGGATGTTCAGAGAATTACTTGGACATCCAGCCAACAACACGTTACAGTAATCTAGTCTAGAAGATACGAACGCATGAATTAGTTTTTCGGCATCACTCTGGGAGAGGATGCTCCTGATCTTTGTGATATTACGGAGGTGGAAAAACGCAGTTTTACAAACCTGATTAATATGCTGTTTAAATGACAAATCCTGATCGAATATAACGCCAAGGTTTCTCACAGTTTTACTGGAGGCCATCGCAAGACCATCTAATTCCTTCCTAAGCTGTTTGGGACCACAAACAACAACCTCTGTTTTATCAGAATTTTGAAGCCAAATATTAGTGGACATCCAGTCCTTGATGTCCTTAAGACACCTGAAGTTTGTCTAATGGTTCTGTTTCATCTGGCTTCATAGACAAATACAGCTGCGTATCATCAGCATAACAATGAAAATTAATGCCGTGGTTCCGGATAAAACTTCCCAAGTGCTGCATGTATAAACTGAACAGGATTGGCCCTAGAACTGAACCCTGCGGGACACCATAGCAGACCCTCATCTGTACTGAAGAAACCTCATGAACATGAACAAACTGGAATCTATCAGACAGATCTGATTTAAACCAATCTAGAGCTGTCCCTTTAATCCCAACAACATATATATAAAGGCACAGCAGCGTCTCTACTTCCTCCGCAAACTGCGAAGAGCCAGAGCCCCGCCCCCATCAGGTAACCTTCTACAGAGGCACCATCGAGAGCATCCTGACCAGCTGCATCACCGTGTGGTACGGAGCTTCACCGCAACCTGCCGCAAGTCTCTCCAACGCGTCGTGAGAGCAGCTGAGAAGATGGTTGGTGTCTCTCTCTCCTCACTTCAGGACATTTACAGCAGCCGTCTGACTCCAAAGCCCTCAGCATTGTGAGAGACCCCACCCACCCGTCACACAGCCTCTTCAGTCTGCTGCCATCAGGGAGGAGGCTGCGGACCCTCCGGACCAGAACCAGAACCAGCCAACTGAAGGACAGCTTCGTCCACCAGGCCGTCAGGACGCTGAACACTCTTCCTGCTCTCCCACCGTTTCCCGCCTTGCCCCCCCCCTCACTCACTCTGATCTCAGTATCTGCACCAGGAACTTTTGGCAGAACTGGACCGCCTACTTTGCACCATGTCACTTTAATCAAACCGAAAAACTGTTGTTGTCATGTCACAACTTGTTTCTTGTCTCTTTTTAACCTGCACTTTGTGTTTAAAATGTATTTATTGTGTAGCACCGAGGGTTTGAGAGTAATGTAATTTCGATTCTCTGTATGTATCTCACATTTAGTAGAATTGACAATAAACTTGACTCTGACTCTGACTCTGACATAATCTAGCCTCTGCAGTAAAATGCTGTGATCTATAATATCAAAACAGCACTGAGGTCCAGCAGAACCAGTATGGACACTAACCCAGTATCTGAGGTCCAGCAGAACCAGTATGGACACTAATCCATCATCTGAGGCCATAAGAAGGTCATTGGAGACTGGAACCAGTGCTGTTTCTGTGCTATGATGCATCTGAACCCTGACTGAAAAAATTCAAATAGATCATTTCTATACAAATGCTCACACAGCTGCTGCAACGACCTTTTCCAGAATTTTAGAGATAAATGGAAGGTTGGAAATCGATCTATAATTAGATAAAATGTCTGGGTCAAGAAAGGGTTTTTTTTAAGTAATAGTTTAATTACTGGGACTTTAAAAACCTGTGGGACAAGTTGATCTGGTCCAGTATTGTCGCACCAATAAGAGAGAAAATATTTTTGAGTAGTTGAGTTGGGATGATTTAGATCTATTGAAGACTGAGGTCAGGTCAGGGAGGTCTACAGGAACCAAACAGTCTAGAGTCAGGTCAGGGAGGTCTACAGGAACCAAACAGTCTAGAGTCAGGTGGGAGCCCAAGGGACTCGCTGAAGCTGAAGAAATGTCCACAGCCACTGCCAGATGGGCCTGGGCGATTTCTGACATAAGATTGATTTACAGGACAGGAGTCCAGACAGGCCTAAGAACTAATTACAACTAGCCATTGACTACACCTTCTATCAATCAAAAAACCATGCCCATGCATAAATATATATATATAAAAAAAACAAAACATATATCAGACAAAGACAAACAGGACTGGGGCGTGTGGGGAACGCCCATCGTGCATGTGCCACCTTCTGTTTTTAATGCACCCAAGACACATACATTCTCATTCAAAACAACATAGAGGGTTGGCCAAGGGGCCGGCGGGATGTTGGGGGCGATGACCGGTGACGACAGGAACCAACAATGGAATTGTAAGAATAACTATTTTAAAGTAAACTATTGGAAAGTTTAAATGTATTTATCTGTGCAAATAAGTGTGTGTATGTATGTGTATATGTGTATATATGTGTATGTGTGTGTACGTATATATATATGTGTATGTATTTGTAGGCATATTTCTATGTGTTGGTGTGTGTATGGGTAAATATATGGATAGATACATGTATAGGAATGTGTGTCTATGTATGTATATGTGAGTGTGTATATGTATATGTGTGTGTATATGTGAGTGTGTATATGTATATGTGTGTGTATATGTAAGTGTGTATATGTATATGTGTGTGTATATGTAAGTGTGTATATGTATATGTGTGTGTATGTATGTGTGTGTATGAGCCGCATGGATGTAAGTATAAATGATTATTGTATTGTGACATGTATATGTGAAGTGTACACATGTACTAATCTATGTATGTGTATGTATATATATATATATATATATATATATATATATATATATATATATATATATATATATATATATATATATATATATATATATATATATATATATATATATATATATATGCAGTGATCCAAAGTTATGTGTAGGTATATAATTTGAATAGTTATTTATACACATATGTGTCTAAAAAAGCACATGTGCACATGAATGTATCAGTGTATATTTGTATGTATGTATAACTACGTACTTGTGTATATGTATCTTACATTCATGCATAGCAAGATGCTTAGATGTCCACACATTGATGTTGTGTGTGTGTGTGTGAACCCGTTAGTGTGTGTGTGTGTGTGTGTGTGTGAGTGTGTGTGTGGGTGTGTGTGTGTGTTTGTATATATATTATTTATTTATCTATTTTGTTGCTCTCTCTCCTCACTATGTATAGTAACTAGAAAGCTCCTCCCCCTTTTCTCTGTCCTCTCTTTGATTGTTACACCTGATTGTCCTGTGTCCACCTTTACTCTTAAAACAACACGTTATAAACTCATTTAAACACATTACAACAAGACACCCGACTGCACCACCACTGTCTCGGCTTTCCTGTTTGCTCTTTCATGTCCCATATTTTTCCTGGTTTTTCAAGTTCCACATTGTGATCTTAGTCCTGTTTGGCAGAATCTTTATTCTTTATATTCTTTATATTTATATAATATTAACTGATGTTGTTTAAAACAGAAAAATTACCCATACAGCTGTCATTGATGAGAAATGAAGCTGTGAGACTGAAACTGTTTTTGAACCAGCTTGTAAATATGTTTTTTGTGCAGTGATGTTGGACAGCTTTGGAATCCGTGGTTAGTTGATGAACTGCAACTTCTCCTTTGGCTTCAATATCACTGCGTGCTGGTGTGGTTGGGTGTAGTTTCCTTGCATGCCCTGTCACTGTTATTTATATCACTGGTTAGTGCCTGACAGGCAAAAACCTTTTTGCCAATATTAATGCATTTTAATCTTGCAGCAGTTGGCTTTTGGGCGTAGGTGTGTGTGACAGTGAATCTGGGTTGGGGGTGGAGGGGGAGGGACATGATGAATATTGTCATGATATTATCATTCTGATTATGCCATCTACACTAATGTGTCCAAAAATGTATACGTATAAATATATTTTATCTGGTTTATATCCAAATGTATATACATTTAGTATGAAACAAATATATCAGAATTATAGTGCTTAATATATACTATATATTTATTTTACATGGTTCATCCATTAAATTTAATAGTGTTGTTAATATAAATTAATATATCTGCGCATGAATATGCACACAAACAGGTGTAGAAATGTTAAATTTATATTTAAATGTACATACATGATTACTAATACTCATTCCTAAATGTACCAACCAAAACTGTGATGACAATAATAAAGACAGTCAACCACAAAAATAACAATGATAACAATAACAACAATTATGGTAAAAATAACCTGATTTTTTTTTTTGTTTTTTTTTTTTTCTTCCCTTTCTTGTCATCGTGGACATCATGCACACGCTGTATGTACGATGCACACCGAAATTAGTCTCTGCTTTTAACCCATCAACTAGTTTCACTAGTGAGCAGTGGGGCTGCTAGCAGGGCAGCGCCCCGGGGAGCAATTGGGAGTTAAGGGCCTTGCTCAGGGGCCCCCAGTGATTTACCATTGTGGGCAGCCCTGGGCTTGAACCTGGGTCCTCCACGCCCAAGCCCAGCACTGTAACCACTAGGCCACCACTCCTCCTGATGATAATGATACCCACAAAAACAACTGTAGTCACCATCACCACATCACCAAAAAGCTCCATCATCTGAAGTTGCCTCGGATCCCATGACAGGCATGACACTGCCAGGTGCACCTCAGCCCCAATGCGCAGAGTCCAGGAGGGACCAGCGGCCCAGGACCACACACCTCTCACAGGCCACACCCCCAGCAAAAGGATGCCCAGGGCCATGCCAAGGAGATCAGGAAAGTGAGGTAAACCGACCCCCGTCCACACACCATCCACAGCAATGGTGCTACCAGGAGCAACAGGCCCAGCAAACCGCCACCTCACGCAGCCCGGCAGCATGAGGCCGGCCAAGCCACCCATCAGCCGTCAACAGAGGAAGACAAAGACAGCAACGACAAAGAGAGGGGAGATGGGGGAGAGCTGGAGCAATGCGACAAGAAAGCGGAGAGACAAAAAAGACCGGCACCAAGAGGTGGACCATTAGAGAGGGACTGGGAGACTGGGACCCGCCGTCTCACAATGGCTCAGTGTCGAGAGAAATTATGGAAGCTACAGTTATGAGTATTTTGTATTTATGAGTTTGTCTTGCAAATTCATCATTATTGTTGCTGTTTTGTTCCACACATGGCTGATGTGACATATTAAACTATCCATTATCTATACCCACTTACTCCTTTGCAGGGTCACGGGGGTCTGTCGGGGCTTATCCCAACACATTGCAGGCGAAAAGCAGGTTGCAGGTCCATCACAGGGCCACATACAAAGACAAAGAACCATGCACGCTTACACTCACAGCTACCAGCAATTTAGAATCATCAATTAACTAAAGAACATGCAAACTCCACACAGAAAGACCCACTGGGCCGGGAATTGAACCAGGAACCTTCGTGCTGTGAGGCCACAGTGCTGACCACTAATTCACCGTGCTGCCCGTCATATTAAACTAATATTACATATTTTCCACTTTTCCCACATAATCTATTATACCGATCTTTTTAAACCCTGTAACATGGGATACGCCGACAGACAGTGCAATTACGGGACAAACTGGTTTTCCGAAGAACAGTTTTGAAGCTGCTTTAATCTCATCCTGTCCAGCATTATGTTGCAATTCACAGCTCATAAGCAACAAACAAAAGTCAAAACATTGCTAATTGCTGGCTATGCGGGCTGCCAATCAAAAGCCCATGCCCCGACTTAAATTATGTTTTTACCTGCTGTAGTACAACAACAAAAATTAACCCCTGTACATGTGTCATGGATATGAAATCTAGCAAAGAGACCAAAACCATATTTTCAAACAGGCTATAACTGTGTATTTCTACTGCAAAGTTGAACATTTTTGCAAGCTGGTTAGTGGAGATATAACCAGCCTGAAGTGGTGAGTTAATGAAGTACGATTTTTAATACCTCTTGGAAATTAGAATATTGTGGGTTTGTCGAGGTATTTAACAGGAACAAGTGTAAATTTCCATCCATCCATCCATCCATCCATCCGTCCATCCGTCCATCCGTCCATCCGTCCATCCGTCCGTCCGTCCATCCGTCCGTCCGTCCCCCCGTCCCCCCGTCCGTCCATCCATCCATCCATCCGTCCATCCGTCCATCCGTCCATCCGTCCGTCCGTCCATCCGTCCGTCCGTCCCCCCGTCCCCCCGTCCCCCCGTCCGTCCATCCATCCATCCATCCATCCATCCATCCATCCGTCCATCCGTCCATCCGTCCGTCCGTCCATCCGTCCATCCGTCCGTCCGTCCATCCGTCCGTCCGTCCCCCCGTCCCCCCGTCCATCCATCCATCCAACAAATAACAAATAATGAACTACAATACTACATCCCCTCCCCCTTAAGTTAACTTGTACCCTTCAGGATAGACAACACATATACTGTAAAAAAGAGCGTCGCACCACTGGTCAACTGGTGACTCAGGTTGAACCCGAGTGTCTGGAGCAGGCAGTGAATCCTGTGGCTCACATGAAGAAGATTGTGGTGTTATGTCCATCATACAATTCAACTACCCTCGGAGCCTGGGTTTGTGTCTGGTTGTGGTTCCAGCTTTGTGTCAGGTTCCCAGGAACAGTGTCTGTAAATCTGGCTCTAACCCAATCCACATGCCACTTCAGGGTTTGAACATTTCCAATTGTGGCTGTATACGATACTTGACCTGATGAGCTCACAATGACAGCTGGGATCCACTATGGACGGTAGGAGTAGTTTTTGATGAACATGTTGTCCCCTGCTTCTCCTTGAACTGCCACCTTATCGTAGTGGAGGGGTTTGTGCTGGCGTCAGCCTGCTTATAGCCTCCCAGCTCAGCTGTCATGTGTTGGAGTTCACCCTGGTGAACAAGAGGGTCGCTTTCTTACGCCTTCGGGTCGGGAGAAGGTCTCTTACTGTGGTTTGTGCCTACGTCTAAACAGCAGTACAGACTACCTGGTCTTCTTAGAGTCCCTGGGAGGGGTACTCGATAGTGCTTCAACTGGGGTCTCCATTGTTCTACTGGGGAAATAAATGCTCACATGGGCAATGAAAGTGATACCTGGAGGGGGTGACTGGGAGGAACGGTTTCCCCACTCTAAACCCAAGCTGTGCTCTGTTATTGCACTGCGGTGCTAGTCACAGTCTGTCCATAATGAACACCATGTTCAAGCACAAGAGTGTTCATCAGTGCACATGGCACCAGGACACCCTAGGCTGGAGGTCAATGATCGACTTTGTTATTGTTTTATTTTATCTTTGGTTGGTTTGGTTGGAAGCCCGACAGACCGAGCAGGCCCAAACAAAATGTTGGAAAAGTCCCACCTCTGGGAGAGCTTCTCCCAGATTATGAGAGAGGCTGTGGACATTGAGTCAGAGTTGACCATGTTCTCTGCCTCCACTGTCATCGCGGCAGATCAAAGTTGTGGGCAATAGATCTCTGGTGCCTCTTGTGGTGGCAATCCCCAAGTGGACAGGAAGTGGACACCAGAAGTAAGGTACACTGTCAGGCTGAAGAAGGAGTCCTATCGGGCCATGTTGGCCTGTGGGACTCCTGACACAGCCGACAGGTACCAACTGGTCAAGCAAGCCTGCAGCTTGGGCGTACGCCTCAAAAAGATTCTGGCAAACTGTCCAGTGCCTCAGAAAGGGGAAGCCGTACTCTGGCAACACTGCAACAATGCAGGTGGGGAGCTGCTGACCGCAAATCGGAACATTGTCGGACAGTTTAAGTATTTAAAAATTTCAGGGTCTTGTTCACGAGTAGAGGGTGAGATTGACAGACGGATTAGTGCAGTGTCCGCAGTCATTTGGTCTGTGTACCAGAGCTGGAGGAAGTGTTTGGGGTGAGAGAGGTCTGGGCATCCCTGCTTGGGCTGCTGCCCCCGCGACCCGGTCCCGGATAAGTGGGTGACAATGGACGGATGGACGGATGGACGGATGGATGGATGGACGGATGGACGGATGGATCGCACTTCGACGCCCTGATTTGTACATTTTGCTCTGGTGCTTTTGTCTACACTGGATGCAGTTCAATGTGAAAGCGTCTGCATCCGAGCCATCACTTTTACTCGCATCCTCTTCTCTCATTTCAAAATGATTTAAACAACAGCCTGACTATAACATGACAATATGACTATTCCATTAACTTTCACTGGTTCTCTCTTTAGTAACAAATCTTTTGTTGACAACTGGATGAATTGGCACGGATGTGATCATTCATTTCAGTCAGACTGTACGAGGTGATTTTGTCATTTGCTGAAAAAATAAAACTATAGCTTTCTTAGTAAGGATTTGTGTTAAATAACAGTCTGATCATTTTGACTCTTACTACATGTTTAACTTGACATTTAAGTATGTTATTAGATTAGTTCTGAGCAATGGTGTCCAGTTTACAACCTACCAAGTTTGTCACCCCCATACTACTCCAGCTGCTCCGGCTCCCTGTTTACTGGAGAGGGCATTTTACAGTTCTGGTATTAACAAATAGAGCTTTAAATGATTAGGCACCAGTTTATCTTGAATGGTGTCTGGATACTGTCTGTCCTTCCCTGTTTTTCTCCTCTGAATACCCCTTACTCACAGAATTGTGCTGATGGTGTCTCTGAGATATAAAAGTTAATATCCTGATAAGAATCTGTTGCTGCTGTCAGATGGGACTCACACATTTGGATCAGAAGGTGTGGTCAGCCGAAAGACGCGTTCATGTTGGCAGAGTTGAACAAGTTCTTTTTCAGCAGGTGAGAGGACCTCTCTCTCTCTCTGTCTCTCTGGACAAGACAGGTCCTCTCACCTCCTCCACCTGCTCCCTGCTCTCACTACAGATCACAGTGATGACATTGTGATCTGTAGTGAGAGCAGGGAGCAGGTGGAGGATCATCTAGAGAGGTGGAGTATGCACTAGAAAGAAGAGGGATGAAGGTTAGCAGCAGCAACACAGAGTACATGTGTGTGGATGACAGGAACCCAAGAGGAACTGTGAGGTTACAGGGAACAGAGATGAAGAAGTTGGAGGATTTTAAGAACTAAGAGGCAACAGACCAGAGCAACAGAGAGGGCGGAAAAGAGGCAAGAAACCTGTGCAGGCAGGTTGGAACGGGTGGAGAAAAGTGTCAGGAGTGATGTGAGACAAAAGAGTTCCAGCAAGAATGAAAGGAAGGTCTACAAGACAGCGGTGAGGCCAGAGATGCTGTATGGTTTGGAGGTTCTCTTTGGGAGTGACGAGGACGGACGGATCAGGGATGAGAACATCAGAGGGACGGCACATGTTCGATGTTTTAAAGATAAAGTCAGAGAGGCCAGACTGAGATGGTTTGGACATGTGCAGAGGAGGGATAGAAAGTTTATTATTATTTATAAACAGATGCTAAGGTGGGAACTGCCAGGCAGAAGGTCTAGAGGAAGACCAAAGAGGAGATTTATGGATGGATTTTATATATATTACCTTTATTATATGCAAGAGGAATGGACATGGGAAAGTTGTGTTTATATATATATATATATATATATATATATATATATATATATATATATATATATATATATATATATATATATATATATATATATATATATATATATATATATATAATTATATTCATTCATATTAACAACAATTTTTGATGACAGGAAAGGAAAATTTAAAAAAAGATTGATATTTTTCTCACTTGCACAACTGCAACCACTTAGACCCAGAAATAATCAAAAACAGCATTAGATAGATAGATAGATATAGATAGATAGATAGATAGATAGATAGATAGATAGATAGATAGATAGATAGATAGATAGATAGATAGATAGATAGATAGATAGATAGATAGATAGATAGATAGATAGATAGATAGATAGATAGATAGATAGATAGATAGATAGATAGATAGATAGATAGATAGATAGATAGATAGATAGATAGATAGATAGATAGATAGATAGATAGATAACTTTTAGGTTATCTATCTATACAATAAGAATACAATAACATGAAATACTTTAATAGGGAACCAAAAAATACAAATACTGTATGAATATGATATATGATATCAATATCATTAGTAATAACACAAATCACTTAATAAAAACAGAGTATATGTTACTGTATTACTGTATTTATATAGTGCAAAATAGTAGATTGGGTCCCGGTGTGTGGTTGTGGCTCTGACAGACGTAGACGTGTGGTGGAGTCTTATTGCAGCGGGCAGGAACCATTTCCTGCATCGCTCCTCGGGCAGCGGGTTGAATGAGTCTGTTGCTGGAGCTGCTCTTGTCCAGTGTTTTGGGGAGGGGCGTCCCTGACTGCCAGCATCCTCTCCTCCACCACCTCCTCCAGGGTGACACGTTTCGAGCCAACATACAGATGAAATAACAGGCAAAGTACAGCTACTGGATGAAACTGAATCTCCCCAGCAAATAAAAGCTCCTTCACAAAATTGAAATCTGGCGTTTAACTGGGCGACATTATTGGCAAGTTTGATCAAAAGTGATCAGGTAACGATGACTAAGAGATGATATCTAGAGCTATCTTCAAAGCTCTAAGTATAAGTCATATATCTGAATTACAGAGAATGCCAGAGATGTGTGCAAAAGCCCAAATATTATTTTGAATTCTTTTTTGTTTCCTGCTCCTGCTCATTTTACTTGTCTTTTAGTTAAATAACTATTTTGAGTGCTAACTTTAAGTTAAGTAACACTACTTTTATAGTGTCCATTGTAAAATAAAAGTTATTTTAAAAAAATGCTTTTCTCCTCTTGTACTTAAACTAAAAGAGGATGATTGGAGGACTCAAAGACAGTTCCTGGTGTGTGCGGTCTCAGCCGAGTACAGAAGCTCGCTGACCTTTAACTGCTGACTAAAATGAAAATGTGCAGCTATATACCTGCAGAAGGGTCACCTACAAATGTATATCTAGTATATATTTTTATTTGTTAGTTTTACTAACCAGTATGTTCAGCAGTTAGATTTATTTGATGTGTGATTTTTTACTTAATAAAAACGAAGACAAAAAGGAGATGCCAGTGGGACCTCGGCCTATGTTCAGTGAGACTTATACCTCTGAAAACCTGCTGACATACTAAATGCCTGCATCATCCATGTAAAAGCCTGACTGCAGAGTGTCTGCCTTCCTCCTGTTCTCTCATCCCCTCCTTCGCCCGTCTTCCAGCCGCTGTTGACGTGTATGACTCCGCCACCCGCATCACGGGTTTCCAGGCTGCCGGCTGTTCTCCGCTCCAGTCATGTATTAAGACTCTTAATTGCCTCTGTGTTCACATCCGCATCCCGTGTGGTTGTAGATTTTCGATGCACATTCACTTACTTTGCTCGTTGTTTCTCAGTTGTGATTGTGTGAGAAACTCTTTTCAATCCTTTTTTTATTTTTTCTGACGCCGGGGAGTTCCGTGCGTCAGAGCAACACGTAGCTGCTTCTACGCGGTTTAAATCTCTCCTCTGGCTTTTCCATCCGGACCTGTGGTCGATTTAACCGTTGAATAGCGTGCGGTAATTTTTCTGTCTCCGTCGTGCCTTCATTGTTTCTTGACAAAGTGTGAAATCAGTAGGGAAGCATGAGCGCTCCTCCGCTGATCCGGGCACCTAGTCCGCTCCCCTTCCTAGGGGGGGCAAACAGCACCAACATCGGGAGAGGAGGAGGTGGTGGGGATGGGATCTCTTTCTACATCCAAATCGGTATGACCCGGGAGCAAGTGCTTCTGGACGCCGCTGACTTCAACCTCGGCCAGGTCCGGGAGGTGGCGTGCTCCATTGTCGCCCAGAAGGTAACCAAGTGTGTACATCAAACTCTCATCACTGTTTGGATCCACATTGTGTCCAGGTTTGGATCATACAGACGAGGCTTTTGAATGCAACATGAGAAACCTGCTTATTTATAGACTATGTTCACATGGTAATTACACCACAAATGTTTTCTGATTAAGCATTTTTATTTAATTTGAACTTCCTTGGCTTAGTAGATAATTGTAAGGAACCTAGCAAGAACAGTCTAGAACAGTCCAGAACAGTGGAAGCCTTATATGGAATTCTGTTAGGAATTTATTCATGTGCATTAAAACAGGGATAATTCAGTCATAACAAGGACAGTGAGGTACATGTAAATGCATCCAAGTCCTTAAGCTACCATGCAACATGCAATGACTGGTTTGGTTGCACGGTACCATGACTGGTTTGGTTGCACGGTACCATACCTGGTGTGGTTGCACGGTACCATACCCGGTGTGGTTGCACGGTACCATGACTGGTTTGGTTGCACGGTACCATGACTGGTTTGGTTGCACGGTACCATACCTGGTGTGGTTGCACGGTACCATGACTGGTGTGGTTGCACGGTACCATACCCGGTGAGGTTGCACGGTACCATACCTGGTGTGGTTGCACGGTACCATGACTGGTGTGGTTGCACGGTACCATGCCCGGTGAGGTTGCACGGTACCATACCCGGTGAGGTTGCACGGTACCATACCTGGTGTGGTTGCACGGTACCATACCTGGTGTGGTTGCACGGTACCATGACTGGTGTGGTTGCACGGTACCATACCCGGTGAGGTTGCACGGTACCATACCCGGTGAGGTTGCACGGTACCATACCTGGTGTGGTTGCACGGTATCATGCCCGGTGAGGTTGCACGGTACCATGTCCGGTAAGGTTACACAGTACCATACCCGGTGAGGTTGCACGGTACCATACCTGGTGTGGTTGCACGGTACCATGACTGGTGTGGTTGCACGGTACCATACCCGGTGAGGTTGCACGGTACCATACCTGGTGTGGTTGCACGGTACCATGACTGGTGTGGTTGCACGGTACCATGCCCGGTGAGGTTGCACGGTACCATGTCCGGTAAGGTTACACAGTACCATACCTGGTGTGGTTGCACGGTACCATGACTGGTGTGGTTGCACGGTACCATACCCGGTGAGGTTGCACGGTACCATACCTGGTGTGGTTGCATGGTACCATGACTGGTTTGGTTTCACGGTACCATGTCCGGTGTGGTTACACGGTACCATGACTGGTTTGGTTGCATGGTACCATACCTGGTGAGGTTACACGGTACCATACCCGGTGTGGTTGCCTGTTTTAAAACAGGGTCTGTTTAAAAAGATAAATCAGTTCTGATATGATAATACTTAAAGTAAACAACTGGATCACAAGCAGGCCTGTGACCATTTTGATTTATAGATCAATCACACACAGCATCCAGATAGACTTTCAGAAGCATGACAAATATAATGTACTTTTAAGTATTCCCATTGAAATAGTCCTGAAGGCCATTGTGTTTTGCACCTTATGATGGACAGTAATTACATTTTATCAATAAGGAACATTTATAGTGAGTTCAGCAAGCACAAACAACTGCCAAAAGGTTATATTTTAAAATGAAAGGAATTTTGCCATCTAGAAACCAATCCAACTTAGAAAAAAAGGAGGAAGTCAGGTGATGAAATTGAGCCAAAAAGTTTGTATGAGGAGGAGGTTGGGCGGGTCACAAACACACTGGACTTTTAACGTGGGATTGTTTCAAAGTTCTTTTACTTTAGACATTGTACAAACTTTTGACTGGTAGTGTACCAAAAGGTACACTACCAGTCAAAAGTTTGGACATGCTTTCGTTGGTCCGAACATTTTACCAGTGTATTTTTTTTACTAGTACACACACACACACACACATATATATATATATATATATAAATATATATATAGAGATAGAGAGATAGAGAGAGAGAGATAGAGAGAGAGAGATAGAGAGATAAGAGATAGATATAGAGGATGATAGAGTATAGATAATATATAGTAGGAGAGATAGATATATATGAGATAATATATATATATATATATATATAATATATATATATATATATATTTATATATATATTTATATGTATATATATATTATATTATTATTATTTTTTTTAATATATATATATATATATATAGATATAGATATAGATATAGATATAGATATATATATATATATATATATATACACACACATATACGACTTGCCCTCGTCCATTCCTCTTGTGTATAATACAGGTAATAATTTGCGTGGTGCAGAACATGTTGCTGCCACAACAGACGCGTGGACATGGTGTATAATGAAGGAATGCCCAACTGTTCCCTGGCATTATATTGACAACGTCTGGGAAATGAGGACTTACATTCTTCAGACTGGTGTTTTAAATGATTCATACACAGGAGCCAATCTTTGGGCTGTTGCCACAAGTGGAATATAGCTGACTAAAGAACCAACAATGTCAGCAGCATGCTCGTAGCTGGAGTAGAAGTGACTCCACCGCAAACTTCAAATGCTTTGTATTGGTCCGTATAAAAAGGCCTTCAGAGTGCTGATGCTGCACATCTTCCAACCAATATGTGGCGGATTGTGTCTTTTTTCCATCACAGCATAGTAGGCAGTGCATTTTAAAGGAAAAACAAAAGCTTGGTATTCCAGAACCCAAACGACGGGACACGACGGGAGCACATGCTGGAATGTTTTGTGGAGCAACAAGCCGCAGCGTGCGCTTGATTCCCGGAGAAAAGGCGCAATGATGACGTGCACACTCTTAAGGAAGCCACTTGAACCTGTAAGAAATGCCAGCACCTTATACGTTATTGCTTCAATGAAACAGCATTTCAAAACTTCAGGGAAAGACTCCTTTAATTAAACAGATGAAGGTGACTATGGCTAAGGAGTTGAGGCATCGATATGTGGATGTGCAGCCAGTTCTACCTTAGATGCAAGGTTGAAGAAGCTGCCATTTCTACGTTTTCAGGAGCCAGATGCTACTTTTCAGCATCTCACTAGAGAGACTGTAGAACTGTGGGAACAGAAGGTAAGAACCTTTATTGTCTGTTTCCAATTATATTGTCAGAAATGTGAGCACGGTTCCTCAGTTATATTTTCATCACTTCCATCTGATATCGTGTATTGTTGTTAATCAGTTATGTACAGAATGACAGCAACAGGAGTTGAGGAACCCATCAACTGGCCAAACATCTGGTGACGTATCCAGTGGTCAGCTTCATGATGATACACCGGCATCATCCCAGGTTCAAGCCATTAAACAAGGTGTGAATTGTTTTGTTTTAGTGGGAAATGTCAAAAACTCAAAACTATACTTTGTCATTCAAAATGATTAAGCCTTCTGTTCTGTCATTTTAGATTATATTCCTGTCAAAGAAGTCAAAGGCACTGGAACCAGACCCCCAGAACCTCCAGAGAACTGGCCCATGCTGCCGTTGCTGAGTATACAGACATCCTTGACCCTGGGAGGTGAAGTGTTAGAGTGGCGGAAATGTCACCAGACTGTCTGCTTTCCATGCACCTGCATTGCATATTTAGCAGTGCAGGTGGCATCATACTACTATACTCTCCTCAGCATGTTGATCAGTTCATCTTTTGAACGAACCTCAGTGAAGAATACAGATTCACATATTTAGCTTTTCTAAATTTGTCATAGAGAGCG
>CM026210.1:27205660-27240773 GCA_014839995.1 Xenentodon cancila | reverse complement strand
AAGAAAGAAAGAAAGAAAGAAAGAAAGAATTTTGAGGAAAATTAAAAAGAGAAAAACCATTGAGAGGAAATGTGAGGAACCAAGAGTATACCAACTTAAATTTAGGTGATGTTCAGAAAACAGTGTTGCCTGCATAAACAATTAAAACCATTGGGAACGGCCTGATCGGAGAGACGGCATCCAGCCCACTTTGGGAAAGGCCTGATCGGAGAGACGGCATCCAGCCCACTTTGGAGGCGCAGCTCTCATATCGAGACACATGGATGATCCTAATGAACAAGGGTTAAGATTAGGCGGCAGCGCTGCAGTCTACGAACTTCTCTGCAGCTTCCCAACTGCGGCCACCCTGCCAACTCTACTGTGACTGCATGCGTCACCCAAGCACATGGAATAAATGAATCAAAATTTCATATATAAGAGCCATCTCATGAAAACATAAAAAATAAAACAACAAATATAATAGAGAAAAAGTATGTTATTCTAAATATATATACTTTCTCCTGTCTACTGCAAGTCTCTATTAGTAAATGACTGGTGTTGCTAATTATTCTGTCTTAAGAGGACTTGGCTGCAGTGGGAGGATCATGTTGGCATCAATGAATCAGCACATTTTATCTATATACGTTCTCACCTTTCGTGCATCAGAGCCTGAGGGGAAGGAATGGCAGCAATCTACTGCTCAAGTTTTGTTTTAATCAGCCCTAGACACAACCCTAATTATAGCTCATTTGCATCTGACAATCAGTTTCTCTCACTAAGTTTTACAGTTTATCTCACCAAAAGTGGAAATAAGAAAATAAAATAAAAAATTCCCTTCGTTAAAGTGTGTTGTCCATGTGCCATTCCTATAATCCTGTAATCCAAGCGGCTGTGTCAAATCTCTTTGGTGTCTTACCTCTGTTACTGGTAGAAGTGTACACAAGCACCCTTTTTGTCTGATTGGATAATGCCTAATGTCATAAAAAAAGATAAAAGATAAAAGATAAAGAATGTACAGATCAGGGAAGGTGTTAAAAAACATCAACACCTCAGTGGCTGCTCCATAGCTGATACACACAAACCCAAAACAGTTATATTGGAAAGGAATTAACACATTTAGAGAAACGTATTTCAGATATTGAGAAGTTATAAAATGGATTTCTAGATGGTTTAGGTCATGACTAGGTGAAACCAAAAGGTTATGCATTTCAAAACTGTTGTATTTTCTAGGGCAAAATGCATTTATTTTGTGGACCATCTTTATTTAATCTAAACATTTTTTAGTTGTGCTTCTCTGGGGGTTAATGACATGGTGGCTTGGTGGTTAGCACCTCATAGGAAAAGGTCCTTGGTTCATTGCCAGCTGAAAGAAAATTCCCCCAGCATGTCCTGGGTCTTCCTTGGGGTCTCCTCCCAGTGGGACATGGCTGGAAGACCTCACCAAGGAGACGTCCAGGAAGAACCCTCACCAGATGCCTGAGCCAACTCATCTGGCTCCTCTCGATGTGGATGAGTAGCTGCTCTACTCTGATCCCCTCTCAGATAACTGTACTTCTCACCCTGTCTCTAGGGGAGAACCCAAACACCCTGTGGAGGAAACTAATTCATTCAGCTGGTCCATGATCTTGCCTGTCGGTCACTACCCACAGCTTGAGACCACAGGTGAGGGTAGGAATGTTACCAACTGGTAAATTGAGAGCTTTGCCTTTTTGCTCAGCTCTTCCTTCACTACAACAGACCGATGTGCTGCACCAATGACTCACCTACTTCATTCTTCCCTCACTCATGAACAAGACTCTGAGATACTTGAACTCCTTCATATGTGGAAGTATCTGATCTCCAACCTGGAGGGGCCACTCCACCCTTTATCCAACTGACGACCATGGTCTCGGATTTAGAGGTGCCAATTCTCATCCCAGCTGCTTCAAAATTGGCTGTGAACCACTCCAGCAACAGTTGAATGTCTTGGTCTGTTGAAGCCAACAGAACCACATTATCTGCAGAAACCAGAAACCCAATGCTGAGGTCACCAAACCAGACCTTCTCCGCCCCTCGTCTGCACCTAGAAATTCTGTCCATGAAAGTAATGAACAGAAGTGGTGACAAAGGGCAGCATTGGCGGAGTCCAACCCTCACCGGAAAGCAAGTCCGACTTACAACCGGCAACATGGACCAAGCTCAGACTCCAGTTATACAGGAACTGGACAGTGTTTATAAGGGATTCCAGCACCCCAGAGACTACTCTACTACTACTACTGCTTAGCAGTGACGTTGGCCCTTTGGATTTTTCAAACTCTCCAAAAAAATGTATTCAAATCTTGTTGTTTTCTTTGATGGAAATTTCAAATTTGATAGACAGGTCAGTGCAGTAGTCCAGTCTAGTTTTTATTATTTAAGGCTAATCAGCCTTATCTTCCTCATGTTGCTCTTGAAAGGGTATTATCTTTTCTAGCCTGGACTACTGCAACTCCCTTTATAGTGGGATGGACCAGTCTCTTATCCACCGTCTCCAGCTGGTCCAGAGTTCAGCTGCCTGCCTGTTAGTGGAGGACTGGATGGTGTGAGCATATTACCCCGATGCTGCACTCTCTTCACTGGCTTCCTGTTTGTTTTAGAATTGCAATTAAAAATTTAATCTTTGGGGCAGCACGGTGGCTTGGTGGTCAGCACTGTTGCCTCACATCAAGAAGATTCCTTGTTTGATTCCCCAGCCCGGCGGGAGTCTTTCTTTGTGGAGTTTGCATGTTCTCCCCGTGCTTGCGTGGGTTCCCTTCCGGGTACTCCGGGTTCCTCTGACAGTCCAAAAACATGCATATTATATGTATGTATGTGACCCTGTGATGGACTGGCAAAATGTCCAGGTAGACCCCTGCCTCTCGCCTATAATAAGTAAGGATAGGCTCCGGCTGACCCCTGTGACCCTGCAAAGGATAAAGTTAGTATAGAAAATGGATGGATTTTACTCTTAGCTTTTAAATGCTTTCATGGTCTGGCACCTCTTTATCTCTCTGAGCTCGTACATAGACGTCATCCTTGTAGAGCCTAACTCTCCTGGTGGTTCTCAGGACTCCACTTGTGACTAGGGGAGACAAAGCCTTTTCAGTTGCTGCTCCTAAACTTTGGAACTGCCTCCCTCTTTCTGTGAGGTCTGCAAGAAGTCTCAATGATTTTAAATCTCTTTGTCTTGTCTGTGTTGAGAACATGATCATTGTCCTTGCCATAGACAGTGATTCTGTAAACCAGGTCCCTGTATGCAGACATCCCCTCCTCTGATGAGGCCAAAGATGCTTGTGTCATCTGCGTATGTGATGATGATGCTATCATGGGGCATTAAGGTGGTGGCTCATGGAGAAGAGCTTGTGTGTATGTCCCAGTGAATCAAAACAACAATGGCAGAGGAGACAAGAATGATGCAGTAAGATTTTTATATATTTACATCGCAAATGTAAGCACTGTTTTTAGCATGTTTAATGTATTGTGCTTAAAAATTGGTTGGTCTGACAATGGGGCACTGTCAACTAAAAACAATGGGTGAAGCTGAGAGTGCGAGCAGTATTTATGGTATGCAATCCTATAACTGTCTATAGCTGGCAATGCAGCAGCCTGTTATTACTGGAAGGAATGAAAGCTGTTATTGTTCAAGCTGTTGTTGACCACACGTGGAGTGTTATTTGTGGATTTTAAAGTTGAGTTCAAGTTACTTTATTACACATCATCTGATAACAGCTGTATTAATAGGTGTCTATCAGAGGATGCTGTATTTAAATTGAAGCAGTCGACTGTATCATCATGCTACTTGTGTCCGTCTGCTGGTGTAACGAGTAGCAGCTACCTGAATCCTACTCCTGAACAGCTTGATTATCTTGTTGATAGAACTACAGCTTTAATGCTTTAATTACAGCTTCTGAAACACAAATTAATTGGTCAGAGAAGATTGCAAGTAGAAGTAATAGCTGTAGGGAAGTTTCCAACAGCGACAAAGTGGTGCTAACACAGATGCTCGGGGACCTTCCTCTAAGAGTAGAAGCATCCATATGTTTGATGCAGATGGCCACAAAGTCCTTTTAAGGACCTTTGTGAGTTCCTGCTCTTTCATCTGCCACACTTCCTAAGTCACCTATAAAAGAAATGTAACCACATATTGCCTCAGACTCAACTGTCCAGCCTGCATGCTGTACATTGACCCTCGCTGTTGCGCTTCAGCTAAATAAATTTGTTAATCGAGCTGATGTTGTATTTTTATTTTCCTTAACCTCTGAAGATGGACCTGTATCTGTGCTTGACCTCCATTGGCTCCTCATAAAACTTCCAGTTCAACTAAAATCCAGTTCAACATTTTTTTACTTGCGTATAAAGTCCAAAATGGCCTAGACCAACCCTGATAGTTCCTCATGTTCCTAACAGCTTTCTGAGAGTTCAGGTTTACTCGTAGTTCCTAGAAGATCCAGATGTAGATCTGGAGGACGGGTCTTCTGTTATCAGGAACCATCACTATGGAACCAACTTCCAGTTTGGGTGAAGGAGGCTGACACCACCTCCACCTTTAAAACCAAACTTCAAACGTTTGTGTTCAGTAAAACATCTAGTTGGTGTAAACTTTAGAGTGTCAGGACCAGTAGTCACAGCTGCAGCTGCAGGACCAGACTGGAGCAGCTGGTCTTCAACACAGCTTCATCCTGGATCTGCTGCTGTAGACCTGCTGCAGGGGGACACCAACATGATCCACTGACTGGTGACCCTCACCTCCTCTGTTTCTTTTTACCTTCTTCACCTCAACCCTCATTTATTAACAGTATCCCATAAGCATAATTGTTCTCCATTGTTCTTGTAGTTTGTTGGCTGGTCTGTTTCCTCTTTTCCTCTTCTGTGCATGTCCTGCAGACCAGAACCTCAGGAGCTGTTTGCTGCCCTGCAGTTCCACCCTCTGACCATCCCAGTGTTACCTCCACCGGTCTGTATGGACGTCTCTGTTGGATATCTGCTGACATCCTGACCTGCAGTTCCACCCTCTGACCACCTCAGAGTCTGCTGTCTACACCTGTTTAGATAGTGGTCTCTGTAGTCCACCAACTAACCAGTCTGGTACCAGTCTGATGGACAGAAAACTCTCAGTTCTGCTGCTAATGGATAATTATACTGATGTACCTTGTCTTTTGTACCTTTGATGGTGTGTCAGTGTCTCTTCTCTCTACTTCCTGCTCTATCCAGCTGGTCTCCAGCAGGAGGGTCCCCCCTTATGATCCAGGTCCTGATCCAGGTTTCTTCCCTCTTAAATGGGTTTTTCTCCCACTAGGGGAGTTTTTACCTGCCGTTGTTTATGTAATATTTGATCGGGGGTCATGTTCTGGTCTCTGGAAAGATCCTGGAGACAACTTGTGTTGTAATAGATGCTATATAAAGAAAATTAAAATTGAAATGAATGGTGGACCTGTATCTGTGTTTGTCCTGCTGGATCTCAGTGCTGTATTTGATTACATTAATCACAACATTTTATTACAGAGATTTGAAAGCTGGGCAGCACGGTGGCTTAGTGGTTAGCACTGTTGCCTCACAGCAAGAAGGTTCCCAGTTCGATTCCCGGCCCGGTGGGTCTTTCTGTGTGGAGTTTGCATGTTCTCCCCGTGCTTGCGTGGGTTCCCTCCGGGTACTCCGGCTTCCTCCCACAGTCCAAAAACATGCCTGTAAGTTAATTGATCATTCTAAAAATTCTCCCTAGGTGTGAATGTGAGTGTCATTGGTTGTTTGTCTTGTATGTGGCCCTGGATAGACTGGCGACCTGTCCAGGGTGTACCCCTGCCTTTCGCCTACTATGTGTCGGGATAGGCTCCGACAGACCCCTGTGACCCGGAAACGGATAAAGCGGGTATAGATAATGGATGGATGGATGGATTTGAAAGCTTTATTGGGGTTAAAGGTACTGCATTAGACTGGTTAAAACCATATGTATCTGATAGATTTCAGTTTGTTAACATAAATGAAGAGTCTTCCACATGTCTGGAACCTGTCGGTTGATGACCCTTGATAACTCATTGATAACTCATTGATAACTCATTGGCAGTATGTGAAAGACCACCCTCTTGAAAGAAAGAAAGGTGAAGATTGTAGAGGTCTGTCAAAGCCATGGTGGCACATTCAGACCTCTGATACTGAATCATGCGCTTTCAATTGCCTTATCTGTTGGTTTTTTAATCTCTGAAAAGGCATATGGTTTAGACCTGTTATCACACACGATATTTATCGCTATATCACCCACACCTAGTTTAGAGTGTTGCTCAGGGACACGTTGTTGGCTGTTTTGACCTATACTGTTTTCCTAAATAAAATGTAATAATAATGCCATGTTGTCATTTTTAAGTTTGTGTTCACACTTTTTTGGAAATATGGTAATGTAAGATACTTTGAATGACCTAATACCCATCGTCTGCCAACAACATTGTGTTTATCAGCAGCACTTAATGAAGAAACCTGTGATGGTAAGTTATGATGTAGACCGATAGCACGATCTCATTGGTGAAAAACTAAACTTTTCTAATGAGCTTCACATGGTAAATGGCTTTAGGAAAGTTGAATATTTTGATGTCAAATGTACATGAATCAATATTGATTCCTTAACATTGATTCAACATAAAATAAAGTAAAATGTGCATGTAGCTCCAATTTAGATGATGGTTGAATTAGCATTGATATAGTATCAATTATGCTTTAAAATTTAATGTAGATTCAACATGTAAGTCACCAACCACTTTTTGTATACTTTAAATGTCAGGCTTCAACATGGATTCAACGTTGATTCACTCATATTTTGCTATCTGGGTTCACACCTTGAGCACATTCTACCTACACATAATCAGCTAAGTAGAACATGAAATAGAAATACCATTAAATGTACATTCGTCTCTGAGACTGTATGTTTGTGGTCGGCAACATCACATGGTGAGGAAGACCTGATGGAAATCTACCTACTGACTGGAGTCCCAAGGCAAGGCAAGGCAAGGCAAGGCAAGGCAAGGCAAGGCAAGGCAAGTTTATTTGTGCAGCACAATTCAACAACAAGGTGATTCAAAGTGCTTTACAGAGATATTAAAACATCACATAGTAGAAATAAAAAGCATGATTTAAAATTTAAACAAAATCTCAGTCAGAGACAACCCATCCAGTAAAGAAAGTGCAATATGTTGCGAAGGAAGTGCTTTTTTTTTTCTTTGCTGCAAGGGCAATGTCATTTATTTATTTATTTTTATTTTTTATTTTTTTGCCACAGTAAATAGGCTAACACAAGGAAAAAAGCATTTAGCTCAGATGCAGAATAGGCATTAATAATGACTTGCATAATAAGATTATATATCCAATACAATAACGTAGAACAATGTCTACTCTGAAGGAAAAATGCCTTAATGTTGGACACAATTTGGACTCATTGCATAAACTTGGGTCAACCTCAACCTTTTGATGCACTGCCTAAATTATTTGCATAGGAAATTATAATTTCTTTTTGTTTACCACAAATAATAAATGCGATGCATGCAATGAGAATAATTTTTGATATATAACAGTCATAGCATATGTTATATAATATAAACGATGATGACATCAGCATAGTCAAGGACAGTGTTTCAATTTAAATGATAATCAGTTACCATGACAAAGGTTTTAGTTTTGGTCATAGAATAGACCTGTAACTTGGGGGAAAAAAAAAAAATGTGTTTTCCATCTGACAAAAGAACTTTAAACATGGAAATCTCAGACTGTGGCGAAATTTTCTGTTAACAAAAGGCACACAATGAGACATCCAGAATGCAAATTCAAAGATTTATTACTTTGTGCAGAAAGAAGAGACAGTGTACACGTCTACAGCCTTGTCTCTGCTGCTCTGAAACTTCACAGAGGTTACCTGGACATTATGCGAGCAGAAGAACAGTAACCCTCTAGTCAGGGAAGAACTTGAACCATCTGTTAGAAGTTGATAATCTGAAAACTAGATCAAGACAAGTGACTGGGTGTGGTTGCTGTTATAAAAACCTAACTTAAACTTACTTAAAGAGTTACTTAAAGCTGGGAAACTGCAGTTCAGAAAAACAGGTAGCCACCCCCTAGTATTCTAGCAGTCACATCAATTTAAGACGGATATCAGATTACGAAGAACACAGTGTACTTGAGGCTGATATACAACTTATGAGAGGCCCGCAGTAAATTTCCATTACAAAGAATAGAATACCATCCATCCATCCATCCATTTCCCATACCCGCTTATTCCTTTGCAGGGTCACGGGGGTCTGCCGGAGCCCATCCCGACTCATTACAGGCAAGAGGCAGGGGTGAACAGAATACCCCACAGGAAATGATATGTTTCTTTGGAAATGAATTAGTAATGACTTGTTGGTTTTCAGCTAATGGTTGGTCGTGAAGATATCGTCCTCTCTTTTTGGTTTCAAACTCGTACAGCAGTTTCCTTGAATGTTGACATAAACTCCCAGCTGTAAGGGAGAGATGCTGGACCAGAGACATAATCTTGAAAAACTAGCTGAAAGAGATTTGTTGTGGTGGTCTAAGATAGTCCGACAGCACATTAGGGCCAACTGAGGAAAAAAAGTGAAAGTAAAAACAAGGAAATGCTTTTAGATCACAACACAGATGGTGCATGTCTGAGGCAAAACTGGAATACTTCACCGCAAAGTACTTCAGTTTTTTACTGACTAAGAATAAGGTTGATCTAAAGGCACAAGGCACACTAGTAGCTGCAGAAGGGCTTCGCATCTGCATAGTCTGCAAGAAACAGCTTTGGACATTGATGTTCTTTGTATTGTGAGAATTGTGTTGTTATGTGTAGATAAAGTTTTAATTTTCAGTGTTCTTGTATTGACATTTACATCTGCTTGTCAACTCTGTCAGCCATTACTTGCATTATTTGCATACAACATTACAAAAATGTATACATTTACATATTTTTTATTCAGAAAGGACTATAACACAAGTCTACTTAATACCATTATTAATCTAAGATGTATTGACAATTAAACTATACTATACAATGGGGGTGGTGCTGGTAATGTCCCCACTAATGGCAAAAGCAAACCACTTTGTCAGCACGTCGCTGTTATTTATGGTCTGGGTAACTAAAACGAGTTACTAGAGAGCTTTTATAAACACCACCAAGACAGGTATTAGAAAGTATTTCCACACAGCGCCATCCAGCTCCAGCATCAAACACCGAACTGCCAGATGTTTTTTAAGGCTGGTGATTTCACAGGTGATAGGCTGCTATAAGACAGTAGGGGGTGGGGGTTAACGCTACAGCCGCGTTAGACCTACGTATCGTAGAAGTACTTCATTTCATCTTTATAGAAACTGCTATCTTAAGTTTTAAAGGAGTCTATATAAGTCAATCTATTCAAAACTGGAAAATAACGGGGATCGATTTGTTGAATTTTTTTAATCTAACACTTTTTAAGTTTTAATGTTCCCATTACTACCAGCATAGCTTGGTCATTACTTCAGGTTTATTTTTCAAAGATTTCTTCTCGATGCACATGCCTCCAGACCTTCCTAGCAATGTGCAGTGCTGTGTTGCACACATACACTCACCAACCACTTTCCCACATTCCCAGGCGTTCCCAGTAAAGTGGCCAGGGACTGTAGGGCTAGGTCAGAACATTTACATCAGCTTCACACGGGATGGCCAGGAGTCATGTTTCAAGTTCAAGATTCTGGGGATTCATATTTTGGAGAGCCTGTCCTGGACCACCAACACCTTCCGCCTGGTCAAGAAGGCTTACCAGCACCTCGTCTTCCTGAGGACAATGAAGAAAAACCACCCCTCTTCAGCCATCCTGGTGAACTTTTATTGCTGCCCCACTGAAGGTATTTTGGCCAACTGCATGACAGTATGACACATGAACTGCGCCATGTCAGACCAAAAGACTTTGCAACAGGTGGTAGAAACCGCCAGATGGATCATAGGTACTTGCTTCCATCCATTGAAGATATGCAGTAAAACGCTGTCTCTAAGCATCATCATCTCTCACTCAGCCCACAAACCGTTTGTCATCCTCTCCTTTGGAAAGCACTTCAGAAGCCTCCAGACTAACACCAGCCGCTCCAGGATCAGCTTTTCCCCCGCAGCTGTCTGCCTATTAAATTCTGTCCTCCGCTGACTCCCCTACACCACTACACATCACATCGGCCCTCTAATCCTCATCTCCCCTCAGAGGACAGACTGTAATATATTTCCCACCTGCATTACTGAAACATTTATCTGTATTTACAGTAAATACTGCAGTTCGCCAGTTGGATTACTGTTCTCCATCTCACACTGTTTCCATGATTTATTCCAGTCTCTTTCATAGAACGCCACTGTACATGACCCACTGCAAAACTATTTTATAAAACACACTGTACATACCAATACCACTATTTGTAATTTGTCACTTATATACTTTATAACTGTACATATCCCAGAACATAGTAAACACCACTGTATATATGAGGTTGGTCCAATGTGACTCAGTCGGAATTAACCTGTAGTACCCCAGTACATATATATATATATATATATATATATATATATATATATATATATATATATATATACAGAGAGAGAGAGAGAGAGAGAGAGAGAGAGAGAGACAGAGAGAGAGAGAGAGAGAGAGAGAGAGAGAGGAGGAGAGACAGAGAGAGAGAGAGATCCTGTATGTAAACAGGACATTGAGCTGGCTACCAATTATTTGAACATATCACATATAAAAGCTCTAATCAAGCTTACAAAACTCAGAAATCCCCAAAAATAAAATAGAGAAATTTTTATGAATTAATTGTGGTAATAAAATAATCCATCTAAACATTATCTATACCCACTTAATCCCGTACAGAGTCACGGGGGTCTGCTGGAGTGTATCCCAGCTCATTACAGGGCCACATATTAATAAATGATGAACACAAATGTGAACATAAACACTTAAAACAAAAAAAAACAAAAACAAAAAAACAAAGATCCCAGTCCAGCCTCTGATCCTTTGCACAAAATGAAAGTGGGCGGCTGGGTTCTGCTGGAAAATATTTGTCAGAAACAATGGAAATGGACCTGGACCACGCTAGCCACTGTAAAAAACGTCCAGAGCCCCCTGATACAAACACTCCCTTAAACAAATCATACATAAGGAGCCTACTGACTTTTGAAAGTTTGAAAGTTTTGAAATTAAGGATTCTGCTGACTAAGAGTTTGTTTTGAACATTTGAACATTCTGAACAGTCAAGACAGATAACCCGACACACCCACTCCTGCTCCTGCTGTTCAAGAGCTGCTCTTTGATGGACTGTGTAAAACTCCAGCATCGGTTCAGACATCTGGGATTTAGTTTAAGGGCAACTGTTTGAGAGTTAACTGTCATATCAGTCATACCGATGTTGGTGGTGTTCAGTAGCAGGGGTAAAAATGATCCACTCAGTCACGCAGAGTAACACTTGGTACCAGGCGATGTTGACATTGGTTGCAGTCGGTTCTTGGCACACAGCATTTGTGGTCTTACCAGGAATGTCACTTGTGGAGTGACTCTTCAATCTTGGCATTACTGATAATCCACGGGTTCTTTTCTCCAACTCAGTAGGATTTGGTTATTTGCAACATCACGTGTGGATTGGTGGCAAACATAGCTATCAATCCTTACCTCCCGGTTGGTGTGGAACACGTCATTTGGCTAAACTCCTTCCACATATTGGTGTTTATGATAAACTATTGTATCATCACACTAGTTACCCTACCAGCACCTGGAGAAGGCATCATCCTGGAGTTATCTCTGACGCCTTCTGCACCAAAAGACAGGAATGAGGACCCACCCTCTTCCACATAGTCCTCCCCATCTCTCCTCTTGCTGGACTTTACTGACCACATAAAGGAGCTGGTCACTTCTCCAACCACAATGAACCAATGCCCAAGTCCCATTCCTGCACTCAAAAACCTCCAACCAACTATGGCTTCATGAGTGAACTTTGCTTCAATGAAAGTGTCTTATGACAAGTATGCTTCATTTGACTATGTGGCTCTTCAGTGGAAATCCTTGTCCCGTGTGTTGTTTCTTAATCCTTGTAAGGCGCTGAGGGGCTTGGCTCTGGCTTGGGTAATTTTGACCCTTGCAAGGGTAAATGTCTATACCTGAGTCCCATGAACCTTCTTTGATGATGTTACTGGACTGCTGTCTGACATCTGTGTTGATTTTTATTGTGTAATTGATGCTGGGGACTTTAATTTGATAACATTTAGGAAATATAAGGCATGGAATTGTGTTGTGTTCTTGATAAATTTGGACTGACTCAACTTTTGATGGAGGACATTGTCTCCACTTAATGATATCCAAAGGTCTGGACATTTGTAAGGTTATGGTGACAGATGTTCCTGTCTGACCATTCTGGTGTCTTCTTTGAGAGTTTTATTAATGTCAACAGAAGTTTCCAGGCAGAACTCATCAAGAAACGGTACATAGGTGAAAATACAGGAGATAAATGATTGATCAGATCTCCTCCTCCCCACCCCTCCCCCATTCACCTTTAGTTAATGAGTTTGTGGACAAATTCGGAAAGTTAAATACAAGTTCATTATGGCATTTATAAAGTGAGACTGAGCAGATATAATACAAAATGGAGCTGAGGAATGCAAGACAATCATATTTTTCTGATACAATTCAAAAACAACAATAAAGTACTTTGTTCACTACGGTTGACAGACTGACAAACAGAAGAGTTCAGCATTGTGTGTCCTCAGATCTTCTTCATTGTAAATACGTCTCTGCTTTCAGGTATCTTTCCTCAGGAACTAAAAACATTAAGCCACTTTCAAACAAGAATAGTCTAGACAGGTCACTCATGAACAGCTATAGGCCTATATCACACCTCCCTTTTCTTAGTAAAATCCTAGAAAAATCAGTTTTTCAAGAGTTGTACAACCTTCTGACACTAAACAGCTGTTTTGATGTCTTCCAGTCGGGTTACCAGCCACATCACAGCACTGAGACAGCTCCAGTAAAGGTCCTTAATGACATCTGCTCCAATACGGATGGTTTTCAGTCGTGTTCTTACTGCATCTCAGTGCTGCATTTAACACAATCATCCAGAACATCTTGATAGACCGGCTGAAGAACTGGGTGGGACTTTGTGGCACAGCACTTACCTGGTTGAAGTATTATCTAAAAGACAGGGACTATTTTGTGTCTTCAGGTAACTACAAATCTGAGGTAACAAAAATAAAGCGGAGTTCCTCAAGGTTTAATTCAGGGGCTTCTTTTTCTTAACATCAATATGCTCCCACTCGCTCATATTATGAAAAAGAACAAAATGTGTTACCGTAACTATGCAGATGACACACAAATCTATATAACCATCTCACCAGGAGACTATACATTAATTCAAACATTGATCAAATGCATTGATCAAATTGAAGAGTGGATGTGCCAGAATTTTCTTTAGTTAAATGAAGACAAAACAGAAATTATAGTGTTTGGAGCCAAGAAAGAAAGATTAAACGTCATCACTCAGCTTCAAGCAGTGAAGCTAAAAAACAACAACCAAGCCAGAAATCTGGGACTGGTTCTGAACTCAGACCGGAACTTTAACAGCCACATTAAGACTAATGAAGTCAGCCTGTTGTCACCTAAAGAACATATCGAGGATTAAAGGACTGATGTCTCAGCAGGACTTAGAAGACCTTGTCCAGGCTTTTATCTTCAGTAGACTGGACTACTGTAACGCTGTTCTCACGGGTCCCTAAAACATCCATCAGACAGCTGCAGTTAGTCTAGAACACTGCTGCCCGAGTCCTCACTAAGACCAGAGACTGGACCACATAACTCCAGGTCTTAGATCTTCACACTGGTTCCTGTCTGTCCCAGAACAGATGTTAAAGTCCTGCTGTTAGTTGATAAATCTCTGAATGGTCTGGGGCCAACATACGTCAGTTGTTCTGTACAGATTAATGAATTGATGTCTCAGCAGGACTTAGAAAAACTTGTCCATGCTTTTTTCTTTGTACAACTCTAATGCCAAATGCTTAATCAAGGTTCTATCTCTCTTATCCTTGAAAAGAATAAAGATCCCCTTGCATGTTCCTCCGTTCAGCCTGTCAGTCTGTTGAATGTAGATTTTAAATTGTTGTTGAAAATACTTGCCCTATGCTTGAAACTATGTTACCCACCATTATCTCTCCAAACCAAACTGGATTTGTTAAGATAGTAACTGTTTGTTCAATTTATGACACATTTTTAATACAATCTATCATCGTCCTAGACCCTGGTTCCAGGACCTGTTCTATCATCAGATGCAGAAAAGGGTTCCATTGCATAGAGGCATTTATTTTACACCTTAGAGAATTTTGGCTTTGGTAAGAACTTCATCACATGGGTTACATACATACATCACATACTGTATTCCTCCCCTGTAGCTTAGGTATAAGCCAATAAAATCCCGTCAGTTTATTTTCATCTCCATGGCTCCACTCATCAGGGTTGTCCCTGAGCCCCCAGTTGTTTGCCCGAGCCGTCGAGCCCCTTTTGACTCCTGCATTACAGGTATTTTGAGGAATGGGATGGACCAGAGTTTCTCTTTATATGGACAATCTGCTCCTCTACATTTTCAATTGTCCTGTCTCTATTCCTGTGCCTCTCACTATATTTGACTCATTCAGTGCTATATCAGACTATAAACTCACCCTAAATAAGATTGAGATCTTTCTTTGAATAAGGCAGCACATGGGTATCCACTTCTGTCTGCCATTTAAAACTGCAAGACACAGTCTCACTTCCCAAGGTGTTCATGTCACTGCCTCTATGAGGTTAAGTCTGCCCCCCTTCTCACCAGCCTACAGGAGCGATTTGACCGCTGGTCACTGCTGAACTTATCTTTAGCTGCCTGATTTATGACGTGGGTTCGACATGAAGCATGAGCTGTTGTTCAAGGTCATTTATCTGCTGTGCACTGGTGTTGTTCAGAGCTGCCAATGGACTACACAGTGTAATGTGTTGCTGCTACACGGGACACATGGCATCTGTTGACTTTGTTACTGGTTTCGTAGTTTTGCCCGATCACAGGAGAAATGTCATGGTGGACAACAATTATTTATGGTTGATTTATAATGATTAATTTTAAAATAAATGTTAGAGTTAGCTAATTCCACTTCCATCTATAGTCTGTGCTTTTCACTTCCTTTTTCACTCCATACTTTCTATGATAAAAACTGTTCTGATCGTCTCCTTTCTTTCAACTTTCAAGCAATCATCATACAACTTTCATGTAACATCACGTCCACAGTGGACTGTGCACAAGTCTGCATTGGCTATTCCCCAAATCCTTTTGCGAAATACTGAAAAGGCTAAAAAAATAGAGGGAGGAATTTAAGTTCTGTCATTTTAAACATCATCTGTGTAAAATACAGAAAGTCTGGAATTTTGGGATAACACTAAGACACTGAAACGCACCATGAAACACATGCACTCACAGGAGACTGCAGCCATTGAAACCTTGACATTGTGGCGCCTAAAGAGACTAAATGTTTTTTCTCTCCTACTGTGGCATTATTCCATTTATACCAATGACACACACACACACACACACACACACACACACACACACAATCATTAATGACACGGAGGTCAGAGCTGAAAGCTGATGAAAGCTGAAGAGCGACAGACAGCTCGTTAAGATCGTCATCATGCTGAGGCCTGAACCTTGTTAGTGCAACACACACACAAATACAAAACACACACTGTCACACATTCACTCACACTCAATTACAAAACAAACTCACACACTTACAAAACATGCTCAGTGTTTTTTCAGACATGCTGGGTTTAGGTCCTGGGCTTTGTTACTAGAATATAATAGAGGACCCTGAGAGGCCTGACAGAGTGTGTACTTGAGGTTCTTGTGTGTTAATTGTAAACGTCAAACAGTTATATCATGTACCAACTACACACACACACACACACACACATATATATATATATATATATATATATATATATATATATATATATATATATATATATATATATATATATGTATATATTATATATATATATATATATATATATATATATATATATATATATATATATATATATATGCATATATTGTCTGTGTGTGTGTTTATTTATATATTTTATATGTTCATATATATATATATATATATATTCATATTTGTGTATAATTTAATGTCTTGCAAGGTGGAACTATGAATCGTTTTTTCTTCTTTTTAAATGTGAAAAAAGACCTGACTAATATGTTTTTTTGTATAAAATTAATAACATGTCTATTTCAATATTTTTTTTTTTTAAATAATTAAATAATTAAAAAATTATATCTTTTATTTTTCTCTTTATGTTCATATTTCTTCATTTTGATTTATTATAACATTTGTTTTTTATTTTTTTGTTCAATACAATTTAAAATAATTTGTTCAAATGTCTTTTCTTTTATTTATTTATTTATGCATATTATTCTGTAACATTTATGTAAAAGTGGGCCACCGATTTTACTTCACCGGCCCAAGGAGGAGAGAAAACATGTACTTTCATACAGGAAACCGGCATTCCAGAAACAAGCGTAAAATTACGTATTTTGTGTGTCATGTTCATTCATTCGTGGTAAAAAATTATTTAAAAAAAATTATAGCAGAGTTGATGATGCTGTCAACTTTCTTCATATAAATGTTTAACTGATCGTGTGTTAGCGTGCACAAGAGGCGCGTGGACGGGAGAGTGATGCTGTGTAAGTGTGTGTGTGTGTGTGTGTGTGTGTGTGTGTGTGTGTGTATGTGTGTGTGTGTGTGTGTGTGTACGTGTGCAGTAGTTGAATGTCAAGGTTAAAATAGTGTAACTAGATAGATTCAGCTGCATGTACAGCATCAGTACAGTAAATTAAAGTGTTGCGGCTCCTCCATCTGGAAGTGTCCGGGTCTTCCTAACCAGCTGGAAGTGTCCGGGTCTTCCTAACCAGCTGGAAGTGTCTGGGTCTTCCTCACCACCTGGAAGTGTCCGGGTCTTCCTCACCGGCTGCAAATGTTCAGGTCTTCCTGACCAGCTGAAAGTGTCCGGGTCTTCCTCACCAGCTGAAAGTGTCTGGGTCTTCCTGACCAGCTGAAAGTGTCCGGGTCTTCCTCACCAGCTGAAAGTGTCCGGGTCTTCCTCACCAGCTGAAAGTGTCCAGGTCTTCCTGACCAGCTGAAAGTGTCTGGGTCTTCCTCACCAGCTGGAAGTGTCCGGGTCTTCTTCACCAGCTAAAAATTTTCAGGTCTTCCTAACCAGCTGAAAGTGTCCAGGTCTTCCTGACCAGCTAAAAGTGTCTGGGTCTTCCTCACCAGCTGAAAGTGTCCGGGTCTTCCTCACCAGCTGAAAGTGTCCGGGTCTTCCTCACCACCTGGAAGTGTCCGGGTCTTCCTCACCGGCTGCAAATGTTCAGGTCTTCCTGACCAGCTGAAAGTGTCCGGGTCTTCCTAACCAGCTGAAAGTGTCTGGGTCTTCCTGACCAGCTGAAAGTGTCCGGGTCTTCCTCACCAGCTGAAAGTGTCCGGGTCTTCCTCACCAGCTGAAAGTGTCCAGGTCTTCCTGACCAGCTGAAAGTGTCTGGGTCTTCCTCACCAGCTGGAAGTGTCCGGGTCTTCTTCACCAGCTAAAAATTTTCAGGTCTTCCTAACCAGCTGAAAGTGTCCAGGTCTTCCTGACCAGCTGAAAGTGTCTGGGTCTTCCTCACCAGCTGAAAGTGTCCGGGTCTTCCTCACCAGCTGAAAGTGTCCAGGTCTTCCTGACCAGCTGAAAGTGTCCGGGTCTTCCTCACCAGCTGAAAGTGTCCGGGTCTTCCTGACCAGCTGAAAGTGTCCGGGTCTTCCTCACCAGCTGAAAGTGTCCGGGTCTTCCTCACCAGCTGAAAGTGTCCAGGTTTTCCTCACCAGCAAGAAGAGTCCGGGTCCTGCTCCCTGGTAAGAAGAGTCCAGGTCTTCCTCATCAGCTGGAAGTGTCCACGTCTTACTCACCGGCAAGAAATGTTTGGGTTTTCCTCACTGCCTGGAAGTGTCCGGGTCTTCCACACCAGCTGCCATTTCATTAGTGAGCAGGTTTTAACCCCGCTCCGAGCGCTGATCATCCCTGGAGTAAAGTGCGGCTCTGTGTTTATGACTATGGTCGACACACGTACAATGTGTTCAGAAAGTTGTTAAATTCTCACATTTCTCACTTGGTTACGGAATGGGGGGATGGCCCTTAAATACACAGTCGGTCTCTCCTTTCTTATTCCTTTTTGTCTACCTCGGGAGCTGGAAAAAAGAGGTGATTAGATTTTATGCCTTTCCTGAGAGCGGCTCTGGCATACAGGCGCAGAGACCGGCAAAAGAGGGACATGTTCTCAAACAAAGGCCAGTATGTAAGCGCCCAAAATGAATCTGTATACCTACAATCTCTTTGTTTTTTTACTACAGTGTTATTCTGCTAAAATGCAATTTGTTTAATGGTTACATATTTAACACTTAATGTATAGGGAAAGATTTACTGATTTTGGACATTATAAATAATCTCCTGCTTTAACAAAAAAATATTTAAAAAATATTTTTATAAATAAAAATATATTTTATTTCAATTTTAACTCATTTGTCTTTAAAAGTATGTATATATATATATATATATATATATATATATATATATATATATATATATATATATATATATATATATATATATAATTTCCATTTTGTGATTAAAGTGAAGGAAATTTGTGTTTCCGTCTTTTATGGTCTTGATTGCTCTACAAAAAATCACCTGATGGTCTTTTATTCTTTTTAAATAATAAATAATAGCATTTCACAATTTGTGACAAAATTGTGTAATTAAGTAAAGTTATAAATAAACCCAAGATGGACGCGACCCCCCTATTTGACCGTCTGAACGGCGTTGCATATGTTGGAACTGGATGTATTGTACGTGTGCGCGTGTGTGGGGGGCTACACGTCTTTTTTTTATTATATGTGTTTGTTAATGTCTTTACTATATTCTATTCAAATTAAAAATGAAATTACGAGTAGTCTGCCATGTACCGCAAAAATAAATTGAAAAATATAATTAAAACACAGCCAAATGGAAATAAGATTTTCTGTCCCTTTTTTATTTATATATATTTTTTTACTCTAAATTATTTAAAAGGTTCACTGATTATTCAAAGTAATAAAATCATCCTCTTACACACCCACACATAATTTCTCCCCTCCGTCTCTCAGCCTGATCACACATGCACGCAGGACCACGCTCCCTCTCCTCTACACTCATCCTCCCCCCACCCCTCCCTCTCTCTCTTGCTCCCCCTCTCTCTAATTGGATTGAGACATCAGGAGGTGTCAATCAAACGTCTTTATAAATGGACAATCTCCTCAAAAAGCCATTATGTACACCAATGGCCCCCAGGGGCTGGTGCGCGCACACACAAATACATGCACACAAAGACACACACACACGTATAGACACGGTGAAGAAAGAAAGGAAGGTAATAATTAGCTGTTGGTAGTTTGATGGATGTCTTGACACCTTGAGGCCTCAAGAAAATATTTTCACAACTCTCGGCCCTGTGTGTCTGAGTGTAGGTTTAAGTGTGTGTGTCGGACAAAGCCTGACCTGTCCCGTCTCACCGCCCAGAAGCCTCGAGGCAACGAAAAGAATAACGGTTGGGTTCCTGCTCTGCTGGGAAATTAAACCCATCACCCTGACTGACTGCTGTTCAGTGTCTACGCTGTCATTGTTCTCCTCAATACGTGAGGAAAAAGACATTTAAGACATTTATATTTGTTTCATAGGATTATTTGGAGGTTCAAATTTGGTTTTGGAGTTCAGTGTAAAATCACTTTGATGTGTGTTTGTATTTTATTCTATTTTATTTTATTTTGTCTGGACATCTGCAAATAAGACGGTTGGTTTTGGCTCGAGTCACCCTGATCCAAATCTGTGTGTTAATAATATATAAGTAATATTTAAATTAAAGTTCTATTTGTTCTCTAACTGGAACCATCTGGTTTAAGTAGCACATCACAGCCTGAATGCTGTCATAAATGTATTTCAGTACTCACTGACTGTGATATATTTGGCCTTTTTTGTCCCCAGGGAAACCTGATCACCTCCTTCTTGGTGTAAAGGCAAAAGGAACTGATCACAGAATAGAAATGGTCAACACTGAAATACTGTCCATCATGTTTTTCTCATCATTCACTGTTTTGTTGTAATCCAGAATACCTCTGAATCTTACAAGGGAAGACAGGTAATCATGCCTTGGCGCACGCTTACCTCCGGCATCTCTGGAGTTTCACATGCGCACGCATGAATGCAGCGCTGCCTGCAGCACAGTTTTCCACTTATATCTCACATTTTCATACATGCAGTCGTGCACATGTTTTCACAACGATGTGATCATGTTTGAGACCCTCACATGTGCAACATCCCATCAGCTTCATGCAACACCAGTGTCCCGATCAGTCAATGCTTGTTCGGGTTTATGTGTGGTGGTAGTGCCTGAGGGACAGTGATCATTCACCAGTCAGGTCAGTGCTTCTGTCCCCGGCTTCTTCCCATTCACATGTCAACGCTTCTCCGGTCAAGACAATTAACCCCACATTGACCACAATATGTTCCTCATTTGTAAGTAGCAATGGATGCAAGAGTCTGCCAAAGGAATAAATGTCTTCTGCTTTGTCCTCTCCTGCCAATTATCCATAAATCAAACAAATGATATTGTATTTTTTGCAAAGTTTAAAATCCCATTCAGATAAAATCCGATTCATAAGTCCGTCTTCCCTGCAGACAGGATTCCAGCATCACTCTAGAATTTATGATGGTGGCAAATGTTATGTAAGATAAACATGTGCACGCCAAGCGGCAGTCACTTTCAGTCACTAAACTCACACTGTGATGTGCATCTCTTAAGTCTATTGGATCTTTGAATGTAGACACAGTGCCATTTGATGCAGAGCAAGGAATCCTTAAACCAGATTCGTTCCATTTCCCTTCCTAACAGTCATGAGCGACACTTAGTGTGTTGAAACTAAACATGCCACCTTAAATCACAACGTTACAGCTACTGGAACAACATGTGACACACACTAGCAGCTGCAGACATGTTTCCTAACAGACTGTCAGAAAGAATCTGCTCACCAGCACAGCGACTGGTAGCGATGCAGGACGCTGCCATGCTTGGATGAGGGTTCACTTGTGTTTACAGCTCAATGTAAGGTGGATCTACAGTCAGCTGCCACACACTCACGTACACACACACACACACTCACACACACACACTCACACACACTCACACACACTCACACAGATATATGTATATATATATATTCAAGAGCATACGTGTAAATGAAAGTAGTTGGGTTTTCAGAGGGTTTCAGGGGTTTTCAGACGTTTTCAGAGGGTTTCAGGGGGTTTTAGGGGGGTTCATGGGGGTTCAGGGGGGTTCAGGGGGGTTCAGGGGAGCAGTTTTCCTGTTCAGCTCTACGTGTGTCAGGTTGTTCAGGTGTAAAAGTTCAAAGGGCGGCTGCCAAAGATTCCTTTGCTCCTTGTGAAGAAAATAAAGCAATTATGTCAGAAGCAGCTTCATAAGAAAAAACTTCTGTCTAACAGAATTTTTCACTACAATTTAGTTTTTACTGCAAATTGTATTTATGGAAAATCCTGAGTTCCACCTAGCACGGGTATATCAGTTTTCCTCTCAATCTTGACTGACTTTTCTTCGAAACCACAACCTAAAAAATTGTGTTTTTATTTATTGTAAAAGTTGTGGTTTTCCTTTGGAGGATGATGGATACAGAAGAGGTTGCTGAAGAAGCAAGTACACATGTACAATATTTACTCGCTTCATTATAGCTGCCATGAATATGACCGACAGTGTCGGATAATCCGATGTCACTGGGCGGTCCTAATGCAGGGCGTTATGGATAACGCAAACTCCAAAACGGGAGCCACTTCTGGGGTCACCGCCAGGTCTCAGTGCAGGACAGGAAATCAGGAAATAGTCACAGAACAAGAAGAAAATAAAGAGGGATTCATTTAACACATGCCGTGATATATTCATCTTGTTATCCAACATTGGTTTTGTGCCAGAACGTAAGTATAGTAGCAGTTAATAATAGTTTTAAATACAAAATTCAGCATAACCAGGGATCAGGAAGGAAAGGAAAAACCAATCGAAACCAAATATCAAGTTATTGAAAGTGTTGCTTCTCAGGTTTTACCATAATATAAGAGTTCAGGGTGACTGAAAAAATATAATGTGTGTTTCCTTGGTTGTGTGTTGACATGACATGGACTGTAAATGCTGACATGTCACCATGTGTGTGTGCGCATGCTGTTATGATACGTGTATGTGCGATTGATACTGTGTGTGTGTGTGTGTGTGTGTGTGTGTGTGTGTGTGTGTGTGTGTGTGTGTGTGTGTGTGTGTGTGTGTGTGTGTGTGTGTGTGTGTGTGTGTGTGTTTCTGCATGTGTGTGTGCACGTCTAGGCCACCTGCTGTGTGTATGCCTGTTCAGCTGCTTTCCCACTGAGTCTGCAGCCAAATAATACTTCATTAAAATACTGAAAAATGCTCCCAAAATCACTCAAACTCTAAATAAGAAAGGAACTTAATTAAAATACCAATAAGCAATTAATTTAATTTCATTGGTCTCCAAAAGATAACCAACAAAATACCAAGAAGGAGCCAACTTCATTCAAAAACCCCCAGTCAAAAACAGTCAAAGGAATGTGTGTTGGTGCAATTTTGTTTGTGCAAACACTGAATGCCTGCGTGTGTGTAATTTACATGGAAATGCTCTGAAGATTTCTCCTGCTGCTGAGTGAGATCCGCTTCACTCTTCCTGCTTCATTCCATGTTCATCTCACAGCTGGACTTTTGTGTCGCTCCGCTGCCTCCTTAAATGTCTCTGTCTAATTTTAATGTCTCTCACATGGCAATGTGGGCCAAACAATCGGCTGATGTGAAAAAAATGAAAACTAAAACAGCCAACTGTGAGTTTATCACTACTAAAAGGGGAAAGAAGAAGTACAAAACTTACAGCTATTATGCATTTTCTTTTTCTTTTTGTTAATTGAATGTAAAAGTAGGTTAACATATTGACCCTGTTGATAGGGAGATTTAATGAAGGATGACAGAACTTGCTGTGATCGCTACGTCAGCTATATTTTGTATATTTACCAATGAAGCACTAGTCTTCCACACGGTGCCCTGATGGTGTTTGGCTGGCCAGTGTTCCTGTCAGTCATAGTGACGCTTAGGTCAATGAGTTGAAGGCATATCATTATTTTATGAAATCCTTTCACTAAAGCATCTCACTTTAACTAAAGAAAAGGCTTCAGAGGACTCTTCTCTCCTCTAATTTATGCACCGTTTTCAGACTGCTTCCTTACATGAGTAGAACTGTTTCCTCTTCTCAGACGCTTGTCTAATCACCCAGAACAGTAAATGAGTTGGAAAAGCACCGTAACACTACATTTAACATCAGAAATGGAGCATATGGTGCTGATGTCCAAACACACAAAACTGCAACCACAGTACAGGGTATCGAAAGGTACGGTTTTAAAAAGTAAGAAAAGTAAGATTTTAAAAAAGCAGAAGTTTCTTGTGAGGCTTAGGTTTCATACAAGGTCTATAAATATACATGCACTCACCAGGTGTACCTAATAAAGCGTCCAGTGAGTGTACAGAAAGACAAACAGTAGGAATAGTTTTATAAACACTCACTTTTCTGGTGCACACCCTAAACTCTGAAAAGCATTGGAAGTGTGTGAGGAAGTAACAAGGAGCTTAATCCTATAATTTGGCTTCACAGAGTGTGTGTGCAGGTTTTGAGTGTATGTATATATGTGTGTGTGTGTGTGTGTGTGTGTGTGTGTGTGTGTGTGTGTGTGTGTGTGTGTGTGTGTGTGTGTGTGTGTGTGTGTGTGTGTGTGTGTGTGTGGTGTGGTGTGTGTGAGAAAGAAAAAGAAGGAGCTTGCAGGTGTGTTCGATCTCGTCAATGGGCTCCACACAAGCTCGGCTCACCAACATGGACCACTAATAAGGTCCCACACTTATTACTTTGAGGGTGGAGTATGTGGGTGGTGGGGGCTATGACAGAGGGTGACCGGGGAGAGCACACGATCTGAGGTGGCAGAAGATAATGAAGCTTGGCTGCCCTCTGTGTTTGTAATGCAGGCCAACAGGTGGAGCCCACGCTTTCTACTAGTAGTGTTACCTTGGTCCCCCGCGGCAAATACAAAAGAGGAGCGAGCAAATGGAGCAGCTGCTGGGGTATGTAAACCTGCAGGGCTGGCATGGCAAAATCAAGGTCAAACGGTACGCATATTTAGCCTGCATTTTACACCCGGGCAAAAGGAGTTTTCTGCAAAAAGCCAAGTCTGGGAGCTAGTGAAGAAAACCTAATGATCTTTCACATATTCACCCACAAGGAGCTAAAAAAGCAAGAAATGGACTGGTGAACATTACAGGAATGAATCCCACTGAAATGTTTCTTTACCGGTGAAGCAACGTCTTCTGATCCAAATCAAGGAACTTTATGTGCAGGTGCTTTTACTCACATATTCAATTACTGATCTCTAATTTTGAGTCATCGTGCAGATTTACCAGTAATTTCCATGGAACGCATAAACGTGCTTTAGATCATCTTAACAGTGTTGCATTGTCCTTTAATGCTTATTGGGTATGACTGGATATGACTGGATATGACTGGATATGACTGGATATGACTGGGTATGACTGGGTATGACTGGATATGACTGGGTATGACTGGATATGACTGGATATGACTGGATATGACTGGGTATGACTGGGTATGACTGGATATGACTGGATATGACTGGATATGACTGGATATGACTGGGTATGACTGGATATGACTGGATATGACTGGGTATGACTGGGTATGACTGGATATGACTGGGTATGACTGGGTATGACTGGATATGACTGGGTATGACTGGATATGACTGGATATGACTGGATATGACTGGGTATGACTGGGTATGACTGGGTATGACTGGGTATGACTGGATATGACTGGGTATGACTGGATATGACTGGGTATGACTGGGTATGACTGGGTATGACTGGATATGACTGGATATGACTGGGTATGACTGGGTATGACTGGGTATGACTGGATATGACTGGGTATGACTGGATATGACTGGGTATGACTGGATATGACTGGATATGACTGGATATGACTGGGTATGACTGGGTATGACTGGATATGACTGGATATGACTGGGTATGACTGGGTATGACTGGATATGACTGGATATGACTGGGTATGACTGGATATGACTGGGTATGACTGGGTATGACTGGAAATGACTGGATATGACTGGATATGACTGGGTATGACTGGGTATGACTGGGTATGACTGGATATGACTGGATATGACTGGGTATGACTGGATATGACTGGATATGACTGGATATGACTGGGTATGACTGGATATGACTGGATATGACTGGATATGACTGGGTATGACTGGGTATGACTGGGTATGACTGGATATGACTGGATATGACTGGGTATGACTGGATATGACTGGATATGACTGGGTATGACTGGGTATGACTGGATATGACTGGATATGACTGGATATGACTGGGTATGACTGGATATGACTGGGTATGACTGGGTATGACTGGATATGACTGGATATGACTGGATATGACTGGGTATGACTGGAAATGACTGGATATGACTGGGTATGACTGGGTATGACTGGGTATGACTGGATATGACTGGATATGACTGGGTATGACTGGATATGACTGGATATGACTGGGTATGACTGGATATGACTGGATATGACTGGATATGACTGGATATGACTGGGTATGACTGGATATGACTGGATATGACTGGGTATGACTGGGTATGACTGGATATGACTGGGTATGACTGGATATGACTGGATATGACTGGATATGACTGGGTATGACTGGGTATGACTGGATATGACTGGGTATGACTGGGTATGACTGGATATGACTGGATATGACTGGATATGACTGGATATGACTGGGTATGACTGGATATGACTGGATATGACTGGATATGACTGGGTATGACTGGGTATGACTGGATATGACTGGGTATGACTGGATATGACTGGGTATGACTGGGTATGACTGGATATGACTGGATATGACTGGGTATGACTGGATATGACTGGATATGACTGGATATGACTGGATATGACTGGATATGACTGGGTATGACTGGATTAGACTGGGTATGACTGGATATGACTGGATATGACTGGATATGACTGGGTATGACTGGATATGACTGGATATGACTGGGTATGACTGGGTATGACTGGATTAGACTGGGTATGACTGGATATGACTGGGTATGACTGGATTAGACTGGGTATGACTGGATATGACTGGATATGACTGGATATGACTGGATATGACTGGATATGACTTGGTATGACTGGATATGACACCAGCAACAGATACCTCACAAATACAACAGCAGATGTTTGTAGGAATAAATCTAACAAACAGTATATTTTAGTAGCAGGAATTGAAGACTTACGTTACGTCGCTTCTCCAACATAGATCTCTTTGAGTGTGTTCATGTAAAATGCTCAAACCTTTTAGACCTAATCTGAGGCTGACGGCTGCTGGAGGCTGTGCAAGGACGTATTTTCTGTCAACAATATTGGATTTGATCAATTGATTCTTATTTTTATGTACCACATAACTGCTGGAATCAAACATTTTGTTAAAAGCCAGCTGTTATCCAGATGTCCTGACCAATCCACCAAACCGACCTATATCTGTTATCACCTTTATCTAAACCCTTAAAACAGTAGCGGTAAGACAGTTATATAACTGCGTGATATTTGTTTGAAGATTATCGTCTCATGTTTACTGCAGATCAACACACAGAAATCAAAGTAAAAGTTAATAATAACCTTTTCACAGGACCTGACAGTTTCCATGCTGTAGATGTTATCAGATCTCAGAGCTATATTGATTTTGTTATTGATGATGAAAAGTTTCATTGGGATTAAAAGAACCATGTTTAATTTACATTTATGAAATGCCCTCCAGCTTTTATATGTCGACAGTCGTTCAAAAAAAAGTAAATTGAACTTTATGCATACTCATGGTTTAATGGTAGGAACTAAACTATTCTCCTTGTACTTGTTTCCTATCGCCGATAATGTATTGAGATGCTGCGCAAATGCCCATTGACCTGCCATTGATACCCAGCTACATTTGTTTTTGAATATGTATGTACGAACTGAGTTAACTGTATTACGAACATGACTTAACATAAAGACGTGGATAACCTGTAATTGTCTGCTTCTGATCCAGAACAAAAGTTATTTTTTTAGACCGTAACACCTCCAAAACATAATATACAGACCTGCAGAAAGAAAGTAAATTCTTTTTAAATATTAGGACAAAAAGGGAAAAAATCCTCCTGTTGTTACTCAAAAAAGAGAAAAAGTGTGTGCAGAGTTACAGAGCAACATCCAAGATGCTATAGGACTCAAAATGTTACATGTTACATTTAATTACAGTCAAATTAGGAAAAGACTGCACAATCGGGCCATGTTTGAAGGGTAACAATGAACATTGCTGAATGACTTAGGTTTTAAATGGACAACAACAACAATCCCATATTCATTCAATTATATCAATATTATATCAAATATATATTACATAAAATTATATCAATATTCTGACTAAAAAAACCCCGAAAAAACCACCAAAGTCTCCTAAGCAAAGAGGCCTAGACCTCCCTCTCCCCAGCCACCTCCTCTACCTCCTCCTCCTAAGGAATACCAAGGCATTCCCAAGTCAGCAGGTAGTTTTAATTACCACCTCGACTGGTTCCTCTCACTGGGGAGTAGCAGCGATGCTCCTCCAAGACCCTCCCATTAGGTGTAACTTCTCACCCAGTCTTGAAGGGAGAGTCCGGCTACCCCTGGAGGAAATTAATTTCAGCCACTTGTATATGCAGTCTTATTCTTTTGGTCACTACCCCACAGTTCATGACTAGAAACGTAATTAACCGGGAAACAGAGAGCCTTGCTTTTGTCTCTCTGCTCTCTGACCCTCGCCTTGTGTTTTATTTGCTTGCTTCTGTTTACCCACCTGGCACCTGTACCCCAGTTCGTTCTCAGGCCAGAGTCACAATGAAGATTCATTGTGGTCTTGTTCTTTATTCCAGGCAACATTTTCTTTTTTTTAAATTGTATAATATACTCTATCAAAACCCAAGGTGAGAGGAAGAACTCGTTTTCAAGAGAAAACTGTGTTTCCCAAAGGAGCCAACCATCTCCTTAAATGACGGAGAGCTCAGATGGCAGGAGGTCAACAACTTCATCATACAGGCCAGGGGAAGATCTGCACCCGAGCCAAACGGGTTTCCGTACAGCACCTATAAGAAATGTGGGAGGCTAAGATGTCTTTGAAGGCTACTGAAGTTAGTGTGTAGGAAGAACCAAACAGTTTCCTCATTGCTGAGGGGGTCAGTCCTAGAGGGCAGATGCATTTTTGAAGATCTGGTAGAGCTTACTAGACTAGAGTTCAAACCATCAAAATCCAGAAGCCTGGTCCTGAAGCAAGGCCGCATCCAAGATTACTTCTGTGTGAAAAATGAAAAGCCAAAGGAGCTCTGAGGCAAGTGAAGGAGAGCATACAACATGCAGACATCATAGAAATGGTGACTCAGTGGAGACATGGCCTGGGAGTCATCACTCGAGCAAGTTGGAAGGAGTCAAGGGCAAAGGACCTGAGAGGGGTGGTCAGAAGGAGATTTGGGCAGTGAAGAAAGAAAGCTGACAAGCCAGGCCAGTAGCTATGAAGCAGCAGGGCAGCTGGGCCCAATGGCAATGTGTCCAAGGAAGATCCCGCAATTGGAAGAACATCTGGAATCAGATAAGTTCCTCCTAAGTTCTGTCTAGGATGAACTCCCAACACCAACAAACCTCCAAAGATGGAGATTGAACAACCTCCACAGGTTGGATCCCTCCTGTGTGCAGTGCTAGACACCAGCAAACCTGGAACACATACTGTTGTCTTATTGTGCAAGCCTGACTCCGGGGAAGTTCAGGTTGCGCCATAATAAGGTGCTGGTGCGACTCCCCAATGGACTGGAGAAGGAGAGGGAGTGAAAAGGACCAAAGACCCAAGACAAAGGTCTCTGCTTGATCGGAATCTCAGGCCTGGGGGAGAAGGCACGCAGAGGGCCATCGAGGTCAGAGGGTGAAACCCATGAGAACCTGGTAAATGACATCTCAAAGCAGACAGAGATGGCATCATGGCTGTGGCTAAAGAGCAATGAGCAGTGCCTAAACCAGGCTGGCAGACGGAAGGGGCTCAGTACTAAACAAGGAAGACCCGGAGGGCCAAGGGGGCAGTCCCAGCATGCTGGTTCTGCTGTCAAGCCCCATCGGGGTGTTGTGGGCTGGCTGACAAAACACCAGCAAAGTGAGGGGTGCCCACTTAAAAAACCCAGTGACGTCTCAAAGTCTAACTCATACAGCTCTGCCCCCAGATGAGCGACTTGTGACGGGAGTGACTTCTATGCCAGCCACCCAACATAAGGAGCAGGAGGCAGCTCCTGCCAAGGGGGTGGCTGCCATATACTTATTATTGTTTAAAAGACACGTATGATTGATGTATATTATATGAATACATGCATCCATTCACTACTATACCCACTTATTCCATATCAGGGTCACGGGGATCTACTGGAGCATATCCCAGCTCTCTTCAAGCGAAAGGCAAGGGTTTAAACTGGACAGCCTGGCAGTCCATCGCAGGGACACATACATACACACATACAGTAGCATTCAGTTAAATTAAAATGTTTTGAATTGGACTGAAATAAACTGAACTGAACTGGACTGAACTGGATTTATTTAGATTACATGCAAGTGGACTTAAAAGGAACTTATTTGCTTTCTTTGTGATGTGCCCTGTTATGACTCTTGTTATTTATTTGGGTAATGTTAATAAAAGTGAACTGAATTAAACCTGAATTCACTTTTCTACAGAATAAATCCTGTTATTTTTCAGCCAAAATATGAAACTTTTTTAATCATTAAATTGCACATTCCCTTCTGCTCTTTGCAGCCATTGTACATGGAATCCTCTTGATGCAGGACTCTGTAATCCCCATCAACCTTTACTTGTCAGAACGTAGTGGGTCTCAGTGGGCTATGGAGCACATCACTCTGTGACAAATGGACTGACAGATCCATCTCTCTCTAAGTGAGATAATCGAATAGTGTCATCTGTATGGATGGAGCCATCACACACATTCCATAAGAAACACGGGCAGGGATGTAGATAAGAATGTTGAATGTGAGAATCAATTTATTTTGTGTTTTCTTTCATAGTCCAACTTTTTTTTTTATCAGACGGCCTCTTAACTGTGCTTCACATGTCACATCACAGAAGAAGTTCCAGAAATGAAATCCCCTCAAACTATATTTACACGTAGCCCAGCAGAGTCCACTGATGTGACATGTGAGGTGGTCTGACAGCCGCCTGGGTAATGATCACCCACATCAGTCCCTACGCATCTTCTCACAGCGTTTATATCTCTTGCCTGTGAAAAAAGTGCATTTTTTTCATGTACTGTTTTTAACAGGCTTTAGATATCAGTGTTGCTGGAAATAAAAACCTGCTTGTAAGTGAGGCTGCCTGGATGTTCTCAAGTCAGCATTAGGTCTTAACAAATGTTGTCTTTCATTAATCTTAAACTTGCTGCTGCAACACAACAGAAACTTACTCATTATGTGGACCTGGCAGGAAATTGAAGGCTTATGGGAGAACATCCCGCCGACTGAGCCATGAGCGCCATTCAGACAGAATTTATTTATCCAGTAATAGAGAAGGACTGATTGCAGCTGAGATAACCTTCTATTTTGTTTTTGTTTTGCTCTTCCCTGTCTCAATCCCATCTGTGCCAATATCTCTGTATTTTGAAGTGTTTTTTTTTACTCTCACACACTAGAAATCGGATTTTGGGTGAAAATGGAAAGCAAAAAATGCACTTGCCTAATCAAGAAATAAACATGGCATTTTGGAGTCCTAACAGTGACTTTTGGTTATTGTTATATTTTATTTTAAAGGGAGACGGAGCTGATCAGACAAACAGTCTGAGGTCACGTTTTACATCTATAAAAGGCCTGGAAGCAGCAATGTCCTTACTTATACATGCACCATGATGCACCTTGATGAAAAAAAAGAAAGAAAAAGCAACTAAATGCAACTAATTGCAGGCTTATGTAGTTAATAAACTATTATAAAGTTGTATGTTATTTACATCTAGTCAGGGTTAGTTGCACCTCAGTTTATCTCCATTTTTTAAATTCAAAAGGGTCTTTGTTAAGGCTAACCCATCAAGGCTTCAGACCCCAAGACCCTGTACACTGTGGCCCTTCACAGGTCGTCCAGCACCGGGAACAACCACACCATGTGTGCCTGTGTTCGGATTCCCGTCTTCTTCAGGTGCCTGTCCTCAGAGCTGGACACAAAACACCTAACCCCGCTGTGAATGTGTGTATATATATATGTGTGTATATATATATATATATATATATATATACATATATATATATATATATATATATATATATATATATATCTATATATATATACCTATATATATATATATATATATATATATATATATATATATATATATATATATATATATATATATACATATATATATATACATAAAATGTAAATATATTCTGGTCTGAGCCTGGTACTTTCGTCTGTGAGCGTCATCCGCGGTTTCCTTTCAAAGATGTTAATCCCACAGCGAACACCCCGCTGAGACCTTGGCCAGAGTTTCCCGTTGTAAGATGGTGAAGACAAAAGCATCCTCCTGTTCTTGACAGTCACTCTCTTTGCCTTTATTTTAGTAAAAAGGTTTTCAGCTGTATTTTTTGTTTTTTTTGTACGACAGATTGCAAAATGTGTTTCTGCTGTTATAATGTTGACTCCATATTTATCATTATTAAACAGTTGCCTGCTCTGCTGGGTATTGATGTGATATTGCATTTTATTTCATTTGTGTTGGGAAGAATTCCCGTCCCCTTTGTGAGCGAAGCATTTTTTGAAGGCCTCTGTATTCTACTCTGTATTGATCTCTTTATGTGTTACATTTTAATTGTGAAAAACCTTCCTCCTCTAGTCACACATAAACTCTAACAATGAAACATCAAGCGCGTTACCAAAGCAGCTTTATATAATTATCCTTCTGCACTAAAAGCCTGCTTTCCTTTTCTTCCAGGAAATTACTGTGTATTGCCGAAAAATCCATTGAAAGCGTTGAACAAAACAGAGAGAAAGCAACTGTGGCTGCAGCTCGAATTCCTCAGCACAAACACATGTACGTATGCAGACACTGTCCGCTGCTCCCTCCTATATCATCAAAGCCAACAGTTTGTGTTTTTCTCTCTGCTGTGTGTGTTTTCGTGGTGCCAGTGGAGTCGACACTCAGTGGGAGAGCCTGTCGGGATGCAGGGGGACAGATGAGTGTAATTATGCTATTTTTACCTCCTACAGTAGCTGGCTGCCAGCTCGGGGAAATTAGCATCACACCTGCGTATAATTGGCTAAATTAGCTTGTCGAGTAGCAGAGCTGAGACAGAGGTGGACGTTAAGGCGTGTATGAGCATGTGTGGGAGGCAGGTAAAATCAGAGACAAGTTGTTTATTGTGTGTCATAAAAGAGGCTGTCAGGGGAGCGAGATGTTACACCTGCAATGGAAAATATCACCCGGCAGCTCCGCACACAAAGACACACTTTGCCACACAGTCACAAACTGAAAGATGTGTTAAACAACAAACTAAGGGAGAAAGACGTAAAACAAATACACAAGCAAAACAGCACGCAGAGAGTAAGAGGAGAGACATGCAGCTGGATGCTGCGTGGAGACTGCGAGAGGACGGGCAGCGGATAGCCGCCAGTGTTCCGTCCGGCTGAGGGAGTCGGGAAGGTCGATTTGGCAATGAAAAACCTGTTTCTACAAAAAACAAAAAGCAAGACTGGAAAAGTGTATGACAGCAACATCCAGTAGCGCTGAGAAACGCTTGTGACAGAAACAATGATATCTGTGTTCTTCTAACCTTATCAGCAGTCACACTACACTAAAAACTACTGCATGTGGTTAACATTTTCATGTTAAAAGTTTTTATATTCATGATTGCAAAAATATATTAAGACATTTTATGCCTCAAGCCACTAATATTAGCAACCATTTGCAAATAATTGTGTCTTTTTCAACACAATCACATTTTTTATCACTTTTTATCACTTCCATTTTAATCCATCCGTTATTTACACCCACTTCTTCCTGCTGAGGGTCACGGGGTCACGGGGTCACCGGGGATCCAGACCGCGGCAGCCGGACGAGCCTCCGGACATAGCTGATCTGTTGGCTCCATCTAGTGGCGGACATAAGGGGTTCCAAAAGCAGAAATTACCCAGGTTATGTAATTATTGCAAATAACACAAATGTTAACAAGATTTGCATCAGTGTTTTAATAAAGTTTGATAAAAAACAAGTAGACTCCTAACATAAAAGGAAAAGCACAATGAACAGAAAATACTGCAGCAGCACCAAAGTAAGATCATAAAAAGCCCTGATATAAGAGTAACATATCTATACTATAATAAATATATTAATAATAATAAAATAGTCCAGGACCAAAATACATCAGTGACCTCCTGACCCAGTATGAACCTTCCAGACCCCTCAGGTCACCTGGATCCGGTTTTTTATCAGTTCCCAGAGTCAGAACCAGACCTGGAGAAGCTTCCTGCAGCTTCTCTGCTCCACATGTCTGGAACAAACTCCCAGAAATCCTCAGATCAGCTGAATAAAGAAACAAATTCACACTGTTTTACTTTTAAACTTGAGTTTCAAAACTTTAACATATTTAACATATTTTAACTCTTTTTTTTGTTTATGTGATGTTTTAATGTCTAAATGTTTAAAGCACTTTGATTGACCTTGTTGTTGCTTTGCTTTGCCCTGCCCTCCTGCCTTGCCTTGTCCTACCCTCCTGCCTTGCCTTGCCCTCCTGCTTTGCCTTGCCATGCCTTGCCTTGCCCTGCCCTCTTGCCTTGCCTTGCCCTGCCCTGCCCTGCCCTGCCCTGCCCTGCCCTGCCCTGCCCTGCCCTCTTGCCTTGCCTTGCCTTGCCTTGCCTTGCCTTGCCTTGCCTTGCCCTGCCCTCTTGGCTTGCCTTGCCTTGTCTTGCCTTGCCTTGCCCTGCCCTGCCTTGCCCTGCCCTGCCCTGCCCTGCCCTGCCCTGCCCTGCCCTGCCCTGCCCTGCCCTGCCCTCTTGCCTTGCCTTTCCTTGCCTTGCCTTGCCTTGCCTATTATTTTGAGTTCTGTGGAGCAGTGGATTATTTTCGAGGTTACGTGTGATCTTGTTGAGCTTGTTTTTGTCTGACTGGCAGCAGAGTGTACAAATTGAGTGAGCAATGCAACAAAGTAGGTTGGATTATGGTCTGGTACAGTAGCAAAAGAAGAAGGGCGGCGATGGAAACGGTACTGACTGAACTGACTCTATGTATTCTTTGCCATGAGAGTTTAAGGATGTCGATCGTGGCGCTGAAAGGTCAGATTATTGTCAAATGTGAGTCTGATGTATTTGAATTTATGGACCCGTTCTATTTCGTTATCACTGATGAAGACTTGAATCCAACCGGAAGGTGGTTCCTTTGCATCTCGCCACTGATGTGGACGTAATTATGCAGGCGTCATTGTGTGAAATACCAGTGATGGAGCTGTGCTCGTTGATGAGCAGCAGGACTGTGGTGTCTCTGGAATATCTGCAGCACGTTGCTGATACAGCCTCACACTCAAATATCACGTAGTTTAATACATCATGTGGATTACTACTGTAATGTAATATTGACAAAACACAGACACGTTTTATTCCTGTGACTTTAGAATAACTAAACTATCTTTTGTAGTTAAATATATTGTAAGCTAATGTTACGCTTAAATTATAAAATCTAAAGCAAACTTTTATATTTTCTGATGTTTTTGCAATAAAATGAGGGTGTTTGGTAATCACGAAAACCTCCACA
>CM026210.1:27145660-27200660 GCA_014839995.1 Xenentodon cancila | reverse complement strand
GAAATGAAATCTACTGTCAGCATTGGGGAACAGTGATCAGGGCGCTGTGAGAAGACCATTTCCTCTGTAGCTTTGGTTGGTAAATGCAGTGAAAGACTTTAGGTAGAAGAAGACTTGACGAGCATCCCAGTCAACAAATGAGCTCATTCTACAATGCCTGTGAGATTATGACTGCACAACAGGCATGTCCATCCAGTGAAGGTGCTCCCTGCTCACCGGCCCATCCAGTCATGGCTTTCCATTGTTTAGCTCTTTCCCCGAACACCAGCTCGAGCTGAGAGCAGCTGCACTGTGTGTGAGAGGTTTTTACTTCCTCTTCAAAGTGTGTTTACATATACATATATGTGTATGTATATATCAAAGGTACAAAAGACAAGAAACATAAGTATATTTATCCGTCAGCAGCAAGTGACGGAGGAAGTGACAGGGGAAGTGACGGGGGAAGTGACGGGGGAAGTGACCGAGGAAGTGACGGGGAAAGTGATGGAGGAAGTGACGGAGGAAGTGATGGGGAAGTGACGGAGAAGGTGACGGAGGAAGTGACGGAGGAAGTGACGGAGGAAGTGACGGAGGAAGTGACGGGGGAAGTGACGGAGGAAGTGACGGGGGAAGTGATGGGGGAAGTGACGGAGGAAGTGACGGAGGAAGTGACGGAGGAAGTGACGGGGGAAGTGACAGGGGAAGTGACGGGAAGTGTTTGAGACCTTGCAGCTCCCAAGGTGACAAAGTGGGTCCTCCCAGAGAGGTAGGATGTAAACCAGTCCAGAGCAGTGTTGGAAAGTCCAATTTTACGCATTTGAGGAGAATAGCATGATCAACAGTTTCAAAAGTAGCTGTAAGGAAGGGGAGGAGAAGAGGTGGCGAGCCGGCATCAGCTGCCATAAGGAGGCTGTTGGTGTTGGACCAGAGCTGTTCAGTGTTGTGTGAAGGGCGGAAACCTGACTGGAACTTTTCATAAATGCCATGTAAACGAAGATAATCCAGAAGCTGAGCAGCAACAACTTTTTCCAGTACTTTTGATTTAAAAGGGAGGTTGGAGATTGGCCTATAGTTGGATAGGATGTCCAGGTCAAGAGAGGACTTTTCTAGAAGTGCCTTGAGGCAGCTACTCTGAGAGCGGATGGAACATGGCCGTAGGGAGACGTTTATTATTGTAGTGATGAGGGAACTACTGGTTTTATCTATGATCTCCTGATGAAGCAACCACAACCCCCAGGCCGCCAGGGCCACGCCTACTTTCTGGACCCAGAGTAAGAACCAAACGCGACGAGGCAGCTTTGATGCTCCTCACCTGTGGATCGACTCCCAGAATGCATCAGGGTGCACCACTGCTGCTGAAACTCTGAACTCTTTAAGTCGAGGTTGAAAACCTTTTTATCTACTGCTGCATTTAGTAATCTCCCACAATGCACTGCAACCTTTATTTCTTGCATCTCATTTTTGTTTTATTCTTTTTTTATGTCAGTCGTTAATTCTGCGGTGAAGAGACCACCGAGACCTGCGATGAATTCGGTGAAGGTATCTCTGGAAGGAGGACGTCTCCATGGAGAAACTCAACTCTGGTGAAAAATAGGAAAAGAGAGTCGGAAAGCTGATGGAGGAAAACTAATCTCCAGGTTCATTATGATATTTATAAAGAGAAACTTCACTCTTATAATTTACAACTGATGAATGCAGGAAGTCCTACGTCTCTGACATCATCACCAACAACAGTCACAACGCTCTTATTTACTACAGCTGACAAACTAACAAACCCTCCTGTGTCTGTGGAAACTGGACTTCGGTCCACCGAGACCTGCAACCACTTTGACAACTTCTTACAGACAAAATCCAGAATATTAGACCAGCAGTTGGAACGTCAGCAGCAGGTCCAGGATGTGAACTGGGTCCACCGACAACCGGTTTAAACACCACGACAGTTTACTTTTTAAGACAAAACAACGGCTATGATGCTTCCAGTCAGGTTTCAGACAGAACCACAGCACTGAGACGACTCTGACCAAAGTGTTTAATGACATATGCTGAATACAGACATTGGAAACATGTCAGTCTCAGTTTTACTGGATCCCAGCTAAACAAAAACAAAACTGAGGTCATTGTCTTTGGAGCCAAAGAGGAACAACCACAGGTCACCACAGAGCTTCAATCTAAACACCTAAAAACCACCAACCAGACCAGAAATCTGGGTGCAGTGATGGACTCAGACCTGAATTTGGAAAAACACATCAAGACAATAACAAAGTCACCTACTATCACCTCAAGAACATATCAAGTTAAAAGATCTGATGTCTCAGCAGGACCTGGAGAAACTAGTCCTGCATTCATCTTCAGTAGACTTGATTATTGTACCAGCATCTTCACAGGTCCACCTAAAACATCAGTTAGACAACTGCAGCTCATCCAGAACTCTGCTGCTCCAGTCCTCACTAAGACCAAAAAACTGGACCACATCAGTCCAGTTCTGAGGTCTCTACACTGGCTGTCTGTCTGTCCGTCAGAGGACAGACTTTAAAGTTCTGATGCTGGTCTACGAAGCTCTGAATGGTCCAGGACCAAAATACATCAGTGACCTCCTGACCCAGTATGAACCTTCAGACCCCTCAGGTCATCTGGATACGGTTTTTTATCAGTTCCCAGAGTCAGAACCAGATGTGGAGAAACTTCTGTGATTCAATATAACAAGTCACCATGACCTGTTCACATGGAAGTTTGCTGTATCTGTGCAGTCTTGTCTTTTCACCAAGCTCTGCAGTGCAGTTTATACTAAAGTCCATAAGAGGGCGGCATAAACATTATGTGTGAGCATTTGTATAGAAATGATCTATTTGAAATTTTTCAGTCAGGGTTCAGAATGCATCATAGCACAGAAACAGCACTGGTTCCAGTCTCGAATGACCTTCTTATGGCCTCAGATAATGGGTTAGTGTCCATACTGGTTCTGCTGGACCTCAGCGCTGCTTTTGATACTATAGATCACAGCATTTTACTGCAGAGGCTAGAGTATGTTGTTGGGATTAAAGGGACAGCTCTAGATTGGTTTAAATCATATCTGTCTGATAGATTCCAGTTTGTTCATGTTCATGAGGTTTCTTCAGTACAGACGAGGGTCTGCTATGGTGTCCCGCAGGGTTCAGTGCTAGGGCCAATCCTGTTCAGTTTATACATGCAGCCCTTGGGAAGTATTATCTGGAACCACGGCATTAATTTTCATTGTTATGCTGATGATACGCAGCTGTATCTGTCTATGAAGCCAGATGAAACAGAACCATTAGACAAACTTCAGATGTGTATTAAGGACATCAAGGACTGGATGTCCAGACATTTTTTGCTACTAAATTCTGATAAAACAGAGGTTGTTGTTTGTGGTCCCAAACACCTCAGGAAGGGATTAGATGGTCTTGCGATGGCCTCCAGTAAAACTGTGCGAAACCTTAGCGTTATATTCGATCAGGATTTGTCATTTAAACAGCAGATTAATCAGGTTTGTAAAACTGCGTTTTTCCACCTCCGTAATATCACAAAGATCAGGAGCATCCTCTCGCAGAGTGATGCCGAAAAACTAATTCATGCGTTCGTATCTTCTAGACTAGATTACTGTAACGTGTTGTTGGCTGGATGTCCAAGTAATTCTCTGAAGATCCTCCAGATGATCCAAAATGCAGCAGCGCGAGTGCTGACAGGAATCAACAAGAGAGACCACATCTCTCCAGTTTTAGCTTCCCTCCATTGGCTCCCTGTAAAATTTAGAATCCAATTCAAAATTTTATTACTGGCATATAAAGTCCAAAATGGCCTAGCGCCGCGATATTTGCAAGACCTGATAGTACCGTACGTTCCTAATAGAGTTCTCCGTTCTCAGGGTGCAGGTTTACTCGTAGTTCCTAGAGTATCGAAATGTAGATTTGGAGGACGGGCTTTCTGTTATCAGGCACCATCACTATGGAACCAACTTCCAGTTTGGGTTAAGGAGGCTGACACCACCTCCACCTTTAAAACTAAACTTAAAACATTTTTGTTTAATAAAGCATATAGTTAGTGTACATTTAGTACCTTAATGTGTCAGGGCCAGTAGTCAAAGCTGCAGCTACAGGACCAGATTAGAGCAGCTCATCTTAAACAGCTTCGGTGTAGATATGCTGCTATAGGCCTCTGCTGCAGGGGGGCACCAACATGATCCACTGAGTGGTGCCTTCACCTTCTCTGTTTCTCTTTGTCTTCTCTGTCTCTTCTTCACCTCAACCCTCATTTATTAACAATATCCCATAAACTTAATTGTGGTCCATTGTTCTGGTAGTTTTTGTTGCTTGTCTGGCCCTTCTTTTCCTCTTCTGTACATGTCCTGCGGACCAGAACCTCAGGAGCTGCTTGCTGACCTGCAGTTCCACCTCTGACCATCCCAGTGTCTGCCTCCACCTGTCTGTGTGGATGTCTGTTGGATACTTGCTGACATCCCGACCTGCAGTCCTCATCCCCTTGGATCACCGTCTATCCATATATCACCCATATTCACAGAAGTCTAATTGGACTACTGATGATAGTTACTAATGTATCCTGTCTTGTACCTTTGACGGTGTCTCTATGTCTCTATTCTTTCTTATTTCTTGCTCTACCCGGCTGGCCTTCGGCAGGAGGGTCCCCCCTCATGAGCCAGGTCCTGCTCAAGGTTTCTTCCCTCTTAAAGGGGAGTTTTTCTTGCCACTGTTTGGCTTAAGGTTTTTCTTCCTCTAGGGGAGTTTTTACCTGCCGCTGTTTATGTAATAATTGATCGGGGTCATGTTCTGGGTCTCTGGAAAGCGCCTAGAGACAACTTGTGTTGTAATAGACGCTATATAAATAAAAAAAAATTGAAAAATTGAATTGAATTATCGCTGAATATCATCAGTTTTCATTCAAGAAAAAATCAAAGTGATAAAAGTGATTCATGAGAATTGTTAATGAGATAAAATTTGTTGGAATTTTAAAATGGGCACATTTAGATCGAAATTACACAGAAAATTCAGTCTATTTCTATGCAAAATAACGTTATTTTCTTTTTATGTATTGGATGCAGATTATATGAGAGAGAAGCTGAGTGGGGGAAAGAAAGAAAAAGGACAGATCAGGATACACGACGGTGGGGAGCGGGCCACTGAGGAGCAGCCTACAGCAAATGTGTTTCGTGCTTTTTATCCTTTTGTTGTTTTACTCTCATTGTAGTCTATTTAACGAGTCTTTTGCTGAACCAAACACGGCGAGGCAGCGTTCAGCTTTGATGCTCTTCACCTGTGGATTAACTCCCAGAATGCATCAGGGCTGCTGAAACTCTGAACTTCTTTAAGTCGAGGTTGAAAACTTTTTTATTTACTGCTGCATTTAGTAATCTCCCACAATGCACTGCAACCTGCTTTTTAATGCTTAGTTTTAATATTTTTATGTAAAGATAACCACATTAAAAAATCAAAAAACTTGCCTTGCCTTGCCTTGCCTTGCCTTGCCTTGCCTTGCCTTGCCTTGCCTTGCCTTGCCTTGCAGGCAGTAGACAGCTCTGAGGACTTGAGTGGTTCTTCAGCATCGGAAGAGTTGCTCAGATACAACAACATCTCCCCAAGTTTCATAGGTGTTGTAACCCAGGTGAAGTTGGGTACTAGTCTGTCAGTTTATTTCTTCAGTGGCGTATATCATCCCTTGACTGCGCAGGTACATTTGACAATCAGCTGTAGAAATTGACAAACATGAATGTAGATAAATTATTCATTTGCAGTCATGTATGTGTATTTATGTAATTGAAGGTATACTTGGTACATTTATACTCTCCAGAGGTTTTGTTTTGCTTGGTTGGGAAGTGAAAAGGGAAAAGTCCTCTGATGTGATGACAATTGCCCCTTTTATCACTAGGTTTTCCACTAGGTGATAGTACCGGTTAGTACCTCCTTTTCTTGCACCTACTTCGTCGAGGTTCCAACCGAGCTGAGTTGGGCCGATAATCCAACATCAGGCTGCAGACCACTCAAACCACTGATTGGCCAGAGGGGAATGTCTATGAGGAGTCTTGAGGGCAACTACTTCACACCCGCTACATTTAAACCCGGCGACAGGTATTACTGTATCCCGGCGACAGGTAGTATTGTAACCCTGAGACAGGTATTATTGTAGCCCGTCGACAGGTATTACTGTAACCCGGCGACAGGTATTGTTGTAACCCGGCGACAGGTAGTATTGTAACCCGGCGACAGGTATTACTGTAACCCAGGAACAGGTATTACTGTAACCCAGGAACAGGTATTACTGTAACCCGAGGACAGGTATCACTGTAACCCGGCGACAGGTAGTATTGTAACCTGGCGACAGGTATCACTGTAACCCGGGGACAGGTATTACTGTAACCCGGGGACAGGTAATATTGTAACCCGGCGACAGGTATTACTGTAACCCGGCGACAGGTATTATTGTAACCCGGCGACAGGTATTATTGTAACCCGGCGACAGGTATTACTGTAACCCGGCAACAGGTAGTATTGTAACCCGGCGACAGGTATTACTGTAACCCGGCGACAGGTATTACTGTAACCCGGCGACAGGTAGTATTGTAACCCGGCGACAGGTATTACTGTAACCCGGGGACAGGTATTACTGTAACCCGGCGACAGGTATTACTGTAACCTGGGGACAGGTATTATTGTAACCCGGCGACAGGTATTATTGTAGCCCGGAGACAGGTATTACTGTAACCTGACGACAGGTATTATTGTAGCCCGGCGACAGGTATTACTGTAACCCGACGACAGGTATTATTGTAACCCGGCGACAGGTATTATTGTAGCCCGGCGACAGGTATTACTGTAACCCCGGGACAGGTATTACTGTAACCCAGCGACAGGTATTACTGTAACCCGACGACAGGTATTATTGTAACCCGACAACAGGTATTACTGTAACCCGGGGACAGGTATTATTGTAACCCGGTGACAGGTATTACTGTAACCCGGGGACAGGTATTACTGTAACCTGGCGACAGGTATTATTGTAACCCGGCGACAGGTATTACTGTAACCCGGGGACAGGTATTATTGTAACCCGGGGACAGGTATTATTGTAACCCGGGGACAGGTATTACTGTAACCCGGGGACAGGTATTATTGTAACCCGGGGACAGGTATTACTGTAACCCGGCGACAGGTATTATTGTAACCCGGCGACAGGTATTATTGTAACCCGGCGACAGGTATAATTGTAACCCGGGGACAGGTATTACTGTAACCCGGGGACAGGTATTACTGTAACCCGACGACAGGTATTACTGTAACCCGGCGACAGGTATTACTGTAACCCAGCGACAGGTATTACTGTAACCCGGCGACAGGTATTATTGTAACCCGGCGACAGGTATTATTGTAACCCGGCGACCGGTATTACTGTAACCCGACGACAGGTATTATTGTAACCCGACGACAGGTATTACTGTAACCCGGGGACAGGTAGTATTGTAACCCGGCGACAGGTATTATTGTAACCCGGTGACAGGTATTACTGTAACCCGGCGACAGGTATTGTTGTAACCCGGCGACAGGTATTGTTGTAACCCGGCGACAGGTAGTATTGTAACCCGGCGACAGGTATTGTTGTAACCCGACGACAGGTATTACTGTAACCCGGCGACAGGTATTACTGTAACCCGGGGACAGGTATTATTGTAGCCCGGCGACAGGTATTATTGTAACCCGGCGACAGGTATTATTGTAACCCGGGGACAGGTATTACTGTAACCCGGGGACAGGTATTACTGTAACCCGGCGACAGGTATTACTGTAACCCAGCGACAGGTATTACTGTAACCCGGGGACAGGTATTACTGTAACCCGGGGACAGGTATTATTGTAGCCCGGCGACAGGTATTATTGTAACCCGGCGACAGGTATTATTGTAACCCGGGGACAGGTATTACTGTAACCCAACGACAGGTATTACTGTAACCCGGCGACAGGTATTACTGTAACCCGGGGACAGGTATTATTGTAGCCCGGCGACAGGTATTATTGTAACCCGGCGACAGGTATTATTGTAACCCGGGGACAGGTATTACTGTAACTCAGCGACAGGTATGACTGTAACCCGGCGACAGGTATTACTGTAACCCAGCGACAGGTATTACTGTAACCCGGGGACAGGTATTACTGTAACCCGGGGACAGGTATTATTGTAACCCGGGGACAGGTATTACTGTAACCCAGCGACAAGTATTACTGTAACCCGGCGACAGGTATTACTGTAACCCAGCGACAGTTATTACTGTAACCCGGCGACAGGTATTACTGTAACCCGGGGACAGGTATTATTGTAACCCGGGGACAGGTATTACTGTAACCCAGCGACAGGTATTACTGTAACCCGGTGACAGGTATTACTGTAACCCGGCGACAGGTATTACTGTAACCCAGCGACAGGTATTACTGTAACCCAGCGACAGGTATTATAGTAACCCGGGGACAGGTATTACTGTAACCCGGGGACAGGTATTACTGTAACCCAGCGACAGGTATTACTGTAACCCGGGGACAGGTATTACTGTAACCCGGTGACAGGTATTACTGTAACCCGGCGACAGGTATTACTGTAACCCAGCGACAGGTATTACTGTAACCCGGGGACAGGTATTATAGTAACCCGGGGACAGGTATTACTGTAACCCGGGGACAGGTATTACTGTAACCCAGCGACAGGTATTACTGTAACCCGGGGACAGGTATTACTGTAACCCGGTGACAGGTATTACTGTAACCCGGCGACAGGTATTACTGTAACCCGGGGACAGGTATTACTGTAACCCGGCGACAGGTATTACTGTAACCCAGCGACAGGTATTACTGTAACCCGGCGACAGGTATTACTGTAACCCGGGGACAGGTATTACTGTAACCCGGCGACAGGTATTACTGTAACCCAGCGACAGGTATTACTGTAACCCGGCGACAGGTATTACTGTAACCCGGCGACAGGTATTACTGTAGCCCGGCGACAGGTATTACTGTAACCCGGCGACAGGTATTACTGTAACCCGGCGACAGGTATTATTGTAACCCGGGGACAGGTATTACTGTAACCCGGGGACAGGTATTACTGTAACCCGGCGACAGGTATTACTGTAACCCAGCGACAGGTATTACTGTAACCCGGCGACAGGTATTACTGTAACCCGGCGACAGGTATTACTGTAGCCCGGCGACAGGTATTATTGTAACCCGGCGACAGGTATTACTGTAACCCAGCGACAGGTATTACTGTAACCCGGTGACAGGTATTACTGTAACCCGGCGACAGGTATTACTGTAACCCAGCGACAGGTATTATAGTAACCCGGGGACAGGTATTACTGTAACCCGGGGACAGGTATTATAGTAACCCGGGGACAGGTATTACTGTAACCCGGGGACAGGTATTACTGTAACCCAGCGACAGGTATTACTGTAACCCGGGGACAGGTATTACTGTAACCCGGTGACAGGTATTACTGTAACCCGGCGACAGGTATTACTGTAACCCGGGGACAGGTATTACTGTAACCCGGCGACAGGTATTACTGTAACCCAGCGACAGGTATTACTGTAACCCGGCGACAGGTATTACTGTAACCCGGGGACAGGTATTACTGTAACCCGGCGACAGGTATTACTGTAACCCAGCGACAGGTATTACTGTAACCCAGCGACAGGTATTACTGTAACCCGGCGACAGGTATTACTGTAGCCCGGCGACAGGTATTACTGTAACCCGGCGACAGGTATTACTGTAACCCGGCGACAGGTATTATTGTAACCCGGGGACAGGTATTACTGTAACCCGGGGACAGGTATTACTGTAACCCGGCGACAGGTATTACTGTAACCCAGCGACAGGTATTACTGTAACCCGGCGACAGGTATTACTGTAACCCGGCGACAGGTATTACTGTAGCCCGGCGACAGGTATTATTGTAACCCGGCGACAGGTATTATTGTAACCCGGCGACAGGTATTATTGTAACCCGGCGACAGGTATTATTGTAACCCGGGGACAGGTATTACTGTAACCCGGGGACAGGTATTACTGTAACCCGGGGACAGGTATTACTGTAACCCGGGGACAGGTATTACTGTAGCCCGGCGACAGGTATTATTGTAACCCGGCGACAGGTATTATTGTAACCCGGGGACAGGTATTACTGTAACCCGGGGACAGGTATTACTGTAGCCCGGCGACAGGTATTATTGTAGTATTGTTACTGTAGTCTATTTAACAAGTCTCTAGCTGAACTTGCGGCCGACAGCCTATAATGCATGCCTAAGCCACCTTTACAAAAACAGACTCTCTCTCATGCAACAAAAATTAGATTGATGCTTTTAGAAGACATTTGTCATAACTTGCCCATTTTTGGCTGACTCCGCCCAGCGGCTGCTGCACGGACACGGCCGTCGTAACTGTCCGGATTGGACCTCGTGCTCGGCACGCCCAATGGGCTGCGATCGTGGAGCCAAATATATAAAAAGGCAGCTCTCGGTTGTTGGCGTGGGACAGCGCAGTATAGCCTCTGAACCCAGGCAGAATGACAGCATTCATGTGGGAGATCGTCTGCTGGGTTGGCATCCTGGCTGCGGGTTGTCTGGGAACTTCCCCGCAGCCGCGGCCACAGCGCCGGCAGGTTCTCTCAGCAGGTCCCCGACTCTCAGGAGAGTCGCAGGCACATCCACGGGGATATGAACCCTCCGATGATGTGGGATCTATTGAGCATGCGTCCGTAGAAGTGCGGAGTGCTGAAAGTTTCCCAGAGTTCCAGCAGGGCGATTATATCGTCCAAGGCTTCCAGCAGCGCAGGGGCGCGCCAGCAGCCAACCGTGGCCTGACGCACGAGGGCCGGACAGGGGACCGAGCAGGTTGGTTGGGGCAGGGGGGTCTCTGGTAGATCGCTCTGTCCTTGCTGTGTGGATAATGTGTGTGGACCAGTAATCTCCCACTTTTTTTTATCACTGACATGAACACCGTGTTTGCTCTTAGTTTATTCAGCTACACACGCGCACGCACGCGCGCGCACACATATATTTACAAACAGCCAAGGGGGTCACAGTGTAGCTCTTGAAATCAAGAGAATAAAGAGTCACACTTGCCTAACCAAGTGTCAAGCTGAGATGTTTGCAGATGTGTGGCTGAATTTCTACAGCACAAAACTCATTCATTCATTCATTCATTCATTCATTCATTCATTCATTCATTCATTCATTCATTCATTCATTCATCCATCCATTCGGTTTCCACTGGTGTTCCACATGCTCACTTTTATCCAAAGTTAATTTTGCTCCATTTTTCTCCCTTTACTCCTCTTTTATCCTGTCTTGGCAAAGCCGATGACACCAAGTCCAGGTTTCATGGCTCTCACTCTCTGCATCACAAGAGAAACCAGCAGTCCTCACCGCTGCAGCCCAGAGTTGTTCCATCTGGATCCTGGCGGCCTGCTCAAGATTTGAGCGGCTCCACTATATCTATTGCAACCAGAGCAGGTAGGCTACTGGATGTCTGCCAACACAATTACTAAAACTCACATGTGGAGATTAAATAAACTTTCAGTTCAGTTCAATTCAGTTTTATTTAAAAAGTCTGTTACAACACAAGTTGTCTCCAGGATTTTTCCAGAGACCAGAACATGACCCTGATCAAATATTACATAAACAACGGCAGGTAAAAACTCCCTTTTAAGAAGGAAGAAACCTGGACCAGGACCTGGATCATGAGGGGGAAGAAACCTGGACCAGGACCTGGATCATGAGGGGGGACATGAACATGAAACAGAGAGAATAGACACAGACACACTGTCAAAGGTACAAAAAACAAGAAACCAAAGTACAACTATCAGCAGCAGAACTAAGACTTCCATGTATATATGACTGGTACCTGGTTAGTTGGAGGACTACAGAGACCACTATCTAAACAGGTGTAGACAGCAGACACTGAGGTGGTCAGAGGTGGGACTGCAGGTCAGTGGATCATGTTGGTCCCCCTGCAGCAGGTCTACAGCAGCAGATCCAGATGAAGCTGTGTTGAAGACCAGCTGCTCTAGTCTGGTCCTGCAGCTGCAGCTGTGACTACTGGTCCTGACACACTAAAGTTTACAGCAACTAGATGTTGGAGGCTGTTCAGAGAATTACTTGGACATCCAGCCAACAACACGTTACAGTAATCTAGTCTAGAAGACACGAACGCATGAATTAGTTTTCCAGCATCACTCTGGGAGAGGATGATCCTGATCCATCCCTGCTAAAATAGTTAATTAGTACTCTGTAGACAATGATTTCACCAATTACCTCTCTACAAACAAATTAGTCAGTACCCTCCCACTGAAGAAAGCAAAAGCCTTTTGAGACAATTGTTGTGATCAAGCATGTTTATAAGCCACAATAGGTGGATTTCTATTACACTTTTTTGCAAAACAACAAAACTATGAATTAGTGATAAAAGTAATGCAACCATGCATAATGAATAGTTACAACTACATCATATTAATTAGGCCAAAAGCAGCTGAAAAGTAGATGTTGATGCTTTGGATCGACTGCGTGAAAAACCACCTTATGAAAACATAAATAGGTTTTTACCACATTTGCCAGTTTTTTAATTATAATCATTTCAGGTTTCCTTCTCCAGACAACCTGTTTCTGCAGATGTTCAATAGGGTATTGCTGAGGGCTCACAGAAGCCCCTTCAGCCATGCGTTGCTTCAACTGTGTTTTGGCTCATTATCCGGTTGAGACCCACGACTTGCAACTGAGACCAAGCTTTCCGACTCTGCTCAGCTCACTCACACTCTCAGGTTCAAGCAGCCCCAGAACATAACAGAGCTCCTCTGGAGCCCCCTTCACATTGGCGGAAACCCAGCGTTTAACACATGGATCCAGCGTGTCGCCTGTCCTTTTTACATTGACTGACGCGGGGTGGCGTATCGAGCTGGGCCCGCCAATTTCAGTAGTCTGTCTACTTTATATGATTTTGTTGAACCACATTCTAAAAGCAATGTTGTGAGTTTTGAGTTAATTATTATTTATTATTACCTTTTTTAGTTTTAACTTATTTCAGTGACTATTGTGTTGTTTTTTCTTTCTATAATTGAAGGGTACTGACATTTTTGTGTACGTGTGTGTGTGTATAAAAATATATATATATATATATATATATATATATATATATATATATATATATATATATATAAAGATGGACATTATTAAGTGGCTGATGAATAATATTACAGCCACTGAAAGGTTTATAAAATTTGAGAATTATAAAAATGTATTTTGACATCTTTTAATTCATTGTTAGATTCACAACAAACAGTATTTGACACTTTATCATCAGAATATTTTAAGGAACTCTAAGAAAATTCTTCTTGGAAAAATACATCACATAAACAGTGTTTTATTGGTTCCAAAGACAAGATCTGTGGCCGTCAGGTTGGCACAGGACCAGGAAAAACTTCTAGATATCACTACATCAGCATGACATAGACGGTGGGGCCAACTGGGACACTGAACAAAGTGCTGTCCATCTTGGACAATCTGTCCCATCCCCCTTATGACCCACCAGAAGGTCTCCAGAAGGTCTAAAAGGTTTCGAAAGTCCGATTTACAGAAATTCTTCCTTATCTGACAGATAATCACACCTGCTCATCTACATATGTCCCTTCTTTCCACTGAGTTGATCTTTTTCTGTTACATTTTATTCACCACATTTTTCTTCTTTCAGTCATATATGTGTATATTTACTGTATGTATATTATTCTAATTTCAATTTATTTTTATTTATTCTAAATGTCTACTTTTACTTATTAATTATTTAATTATTTAATATTATTTAAATGAAAACACCATAATGTTCTTTGTGGGATAAAAAAAGCATCTATCTGTCTGTCTGTCTGTCTGTCTGTCTGTCTGTCTGTCTGTCTGTCTGTCTGTCTGTCTATCTATCTATCTATCTATCTAGTCACAATGTGATTACAGAAACATTCTAAACAACAGGAGTTATGAATTTCATTAAAATGTCTTATTCTGTACTGTACAAGTGTTATTTGGGGGAAAACAGAATGATTTATTTTTGTTGTTCTTCTTTTCTACAGCACTAAAAGCCAACTGCAGAAACCGGCCGATAGACCTGGTCTTCATCATAGACAGCTCCCGCAGCGTTCGCCCTGCCGAGTTTGAGAAGGCTAAAGAGTTCTTGCAGGACACGGTGGACAGCTTGGTCATTAGCTCGGAGGCCACTCGCGTTGGCCTGGTTAACTATGCCAGCACCGTGCAGATTGAGTTTCTGCTCAACACATATTTTGACAAGTCCTCCCTGAAGCAGGCGCTGGCTCGTGTTGAGCCGCTTGCTTCAGGCACCATGACAGGCATGGCCATCAAGACTGCCATGGAGAAGGCCTTCACCAAGGACGCCGGTGCCCGAGTGGATTCCATGAACATTGCCAAGGTGGCCATCATAGTGACAGATGGGAGGCCCCAGGACAAGGTGGAAGAAGTGTCTGCAGCAGCCCGAGCATCTGGGATTGAGATCTACGCGGTGGGAGTGGACAGAGCTGATATGGCGTCCCTGCGGCTCATGGCCAGTCACCCACACGATGACCATGTCTTCTATGTTGAGACCTATGGTGTCATAGAGAAGCTTACATCCAAATTTAGGGAAACCCTGTGTGGTAAGGATGATGATAATGGGAGTGCAGATATTCCTGTAGATTTTGGAATTGATGAAAATGGACTCGTCCTAAATAGCAGGGAAGACGATAATGGAATAGATATTGAAGGCGAAGATAAAGGAACCAACGGTACGTCTGATACGTCCTTTTAAATGAACCTGAGACCATATGGGCAGCACCATAGAGGGAATCCTCCCGCTGACGTCATCAGGTCTCTCCTCTGATCCCGTCTGTGAACATCTGCAAGCTAACCGCTGGTTTACCACCGTTTGTATTCCTTTGATGTCCGTCAAAGGAATTTAACTGTCGCCATTCAGATGGTGGAAAAACATCTGAAGAACCCAACTAAAAGAAGGGGCAATGATCTGATCATGTTGTGAGTCAGAGGAAGTTCAGCGTACTTTAAAACGCTGAACGCCCGATATGATGCTGCTGATATGGTTCCCAGGAAGTGCACGTCCCTTCACTGGCTGCACGACACTTTGTGCCTGGTGCCATGCGCTGCTTTTTTACCTAAAGGTCTGCTGAGCTTGTTGGGCTTCTGCAACCTCTGCAAAACAGCTCGGGAATGCAGGGCGAACTCTTCACTGGCTGGAAGCAAGTGTAACCTAAATGTTTTAAGAGGAAATATTTAGACTAAAAGAAATGATCAAATTATTCTCAGGATAGGCTTCTAGACGTGGAGTTTAAACCTAGATTCTTTCATTAGAGCAGGTAAAAGTCCTGTTACAACAAATACCTTCATGTTTTGGGAAAAAGAACATCTCAAGATTTAAGTGGAAAAATATCTCAGCTTAAATTAAATGAAACCAATCAAAAGTCTGGTTTAAATTAGGTTTAAACAGCAAACGCAAAGTAAAATCTACCCTGGTTCTGCTGAAAAGTTACAAAAATGTTCATTTAGTGCAGTAATGTGTATTTTTTGTCTAATTTTTGAAAAAGAAAATGTCCAATCAACATAGAAAAACCAAGCCAAGCAAATATATAAAATGAACGTAGTCTTGTTCTTTTAAACGTATATACAGTATATTTACAGTTTAATTGTGGTTAGAGGACTTTTTGAAAAGCTACGAGGGAATAGATATGTATTTCAGAATAAAAACATTTAAAAATTTACCATCTTACCTTACAATAAAGGTTTTCATGTTCAGTTAAAAGTCACTCCAGCCGAAAAGCTTGTTTCTAAACGTCTGAGTGAATTCAACAAACTAGTTCAAGCAGCGGTGGTGTCGCTTCTGAAGACATGCAAAGAAGCACCTCCAGCAGACTTGGTGTTTACACTGTCTGCTTGTGCACGCATGCACGTGTGTGCGCATGTGTGAATGTGTGTGTGGGCATGTGTGCGCATGTGTGAATGTGTGCGTGTGTGTGTGTGCGTGCGTGTGTACGTGTGTGTGCGTGTGCATTTGTGAATGTGCGTGTGTGTGCGTGCGTGTGTGTGTGTGCGTGTATACGTGTATGTGTGCGTGCGCATGTGTGACTATGTATGTGTGCGTGAGTGTGTATGCACGAGAGTGTGCATGTGTGAATATGTGTGCGTGCGTGCGCATGTGTGAGTGTGTGTGTGCGTGAGTGTGTATGCATGTGCATGTGTGAATGTGTGTGTCCGTGCGTGCACATGTGTGAGTGTGTGTGTGTGTGTGTGCGTGAGTGTATGCATGTGCATGTGTGAATATGTGTGTGTGTGTGTGTGCATGTGCATGTGTGAATATGTGTGTGTGCGTGCGTGTGTATGCATGTGCATGTGTGAATATGTGTGTGTGCATGTGCATGTGTGAATATGTGTGTGTGCGTGTGCATGTGTGAATATGTGTGTGTGCGTGTGTGCGTGTGCATGTGTGAATGTGTGTTTGCGTGTGCATGTGTGAATATGTGTGTGTGCGTGTGCATGTGTGAATATGTGTGTGTGCGTGTACTGTTTGTTTTATTTTCCGTTTGGTTTGTTCTGCATGAAATATTTATTGGAAGACTAATGAGCACGTACTCATTAAACGTAACTAAAATTCAAATTTAAAAAATACTGTGCGACATGAGTAAACATCTTTCCTTTCTGAAAACATCAATCAAACGTAAATTCACTATAACATCAGCGCTGGAATCACAGCGATCGAGCAGACTAACCTGCACGTGGCTGACTGTCTGATTATTCTCATACTAACACCGGCTACGTCTCAAATGGCTGATTTCTCTACACGTAAGCCAATCGAACGCTTTCTTTTCAGGTTTGGATGCATGTGCGCAGGGACATAGCTGCCAGCACATTTGTGTCAGCAATGGCGACTCGTACAGCTGCAAATGTGGGCCAGGCTATGTCTTGAACTCCGACCAGAGAACATGCTCACGTAAGAATTTCTACCTTGGTTTAAGGATCGTTTTAGAGCCCAGAAAGCAGGAAAAGTTAGTCGTAAAACTTTGACTGAGTCATGCTGAAGCTCAAGTTTGGACCTGTATGGAAAGGGCTTGTTGAAATTTTATTTTAGAAAGCATAGATGGAATAGTGAACTTCCAATATGACAAACATTTTAAATCCTATAAACATTACTGCTTAGAAACAATTTGATGCAGACACTGCAGGCCATCCCTGCCAACGGCCGTTAGACAAGCAGCCCCCGGCGAAGCCTGGGCTCATCGCGGTACTGACTCTACAGGGTAGATATCTTCAGACTGTGTCTCTTTCCAGGTTCTGATGCTTGTTCCCAGGGACACGATTGCCAGCATATTTGTATCAACGACGCCGACTCGTTCACCTGCAAGTGTCGAATGGGATACCTGTTGAATGCAGACAAGAAAACGTGCTCACGTAAGAACCCCGCCTTTCCGCTTCTGTGACAAATGGCTGTACTGGTGTTGATAAGCGAATCGAAGTCTTATTCTTAAGAATTATGGATGCAAAAATATGACCGAGAGAACGTAAATGCTAAAAAACGGCGGCGTGTGAGAGTGCAGCAGCTTCTCTAGCCCCGGGTTTCAGCCTTGAATGTAGTGATTTTGTACGAACAAGCGCCCGCCGGACATGGACATGGATACCGCCACGCCACGCCTGCTCTCAGGTCCGTTCTGGCCAGTCTGCCAGGCTAAACTTAGCAGACCACTCGTTCCGTCCACCTTGTTGTTCTTTTACACGATGACATCAGCACCCGGAGCCCTTCTACGTTGTTGCAGGAGATTTCAACCTGTCTACGTTTCACCAGCATGTCACCAATCCAACACGGTGAAATAACATGCTGGAATAACGTGCTGCCTACACCACCTCACCCTCTCCCACCACATCTCCATTATGATGGTTTCAACCTACCAGCCTGTCATCAAACAACACCAACCGCTCCAGGGAACAGTCACGGTGTGGCCGAGCGAAGCCGACCATGCGCCACAGGACTGTTTTCACTGGCTGGCAGATCATCAGATGGGCAGCTACAAGGAATGGAGCAGTGGACTTGGAGGAATACGCCCCGGCTGTCCTCAGCAACGTGCATCAGGGATGTGACCTCCACCAAGGAAGTCACCATCTGTCTAACCAGAAACCCTGGCTGAATGCAGAGGTCCCATCTCTGCTGAGAGCAGCGGGGAGGGAGCTGACAGCGGGTACAAAGACGGCAACGCCAGCATATGGCCAAAAGGTTCAGGGACATCTGTCAGCTCATGACCCACAGGGTCAAACAAGTGTCTCATGGACTACAAACCCAGAGACTGACGATGCCCCAGTAATCCCGCTCTTCCAGGCTGTTCCATGGCGTTTTGAGGACTCCGCATCAGTGTAAACAAGACCAAAGAGATGACTGTGGACCTCAGGAAGCCCAGACTGTCCCCCTCCCCCCCTGAACATCTGAGGAGCAGCTGTGGAGGTTGTGTCCCGCTACAGGTACCTGGGAGTGAACCTCACCAAGGATCTAACCTGGAACTGCAACACATCTGCGCTGATCAGGACAGCCCACAAACGCCTCTACTTCCTCAGGAAGCTGAGACACGCTGGACTCAGGAACTCAGCCCTGAACTCCTTCAGTGGACAGCGTCATGGTGTGGCATGGCAGCTCCACCGCTGCTGAGAGGAAAGGTCTGCAGAGAGCGGTGAAGGCAGCTCAGAGGATTGCAGGGAGCTGCTTACCCACCACCAGATGTAAGAAATGGGCTTCAGTATCATGAAGGACTCCACCCACCAGCACACACACTGTCTGTCCCGCTCCGCTCAGGCAGGAGGCCGAGGAGCATCAGGAGCAGAACCACCAGACTGAGGAACATCTTCTACCCAGAAGCGTGTATATTTATATTCTATTTTATTTGTGTTATATTTCCTAAGTTATATTTTTATTTTTATCGGGTGTTTTTAAAAAGTTTGTGCTGCTGACCGCGAACTGGGTACAGGATTTCATCCAACCTTGTGTGAACATGTGTGACAGTAAAGAACCTTGAACCTTGGGAAAAACAGTGCTGTTTTGGTGCAACCTTAGATATGAGCCCTCAGATGGACGTGCAAGATTGAGCTCTAAGATCAAGTCTCTAATGCCCCCGTCCCTGGCAGAGCTAATGTGGTCAGTCCTGTGAATCTTTCCTGTTTCTGAGGAACGGAGACGGTTTTTAAAGGCTTTATTTACACTAAACTATAAGCTTTTCCTAACCCTAACCAGGTAGGTCTCTTGCCTAACATAACCAACACCAGTGACGTCATACAGTACACACAAATGAAGTCACCTTGCCGTTACTTATTCACAGCGAATGTTATCTGTAGGCAAAATAGATTAATTATATTAAAATCCAGGTAAGTACATTCCAGTCCAGTTTAGTTTAGTACAGTAATTTCATTTAATTTACTGCCTAGTTCATTATAGTTCCGTTCAGTACAACAGTTTTTACCAAATGACAGTTTAACTGAGAAAACCAGCAGATTTCCCTAAAGTGTGCCTGAGGTCCTAGTCCCCATCCTGAGAGTACACAGGGAGGCTGGTTCCAGGGGAGTTTCCCTTCAATAGGAAGAGCTCCTTCTGCAGAACCAGGCCCATGGAGGGACTGTGGGAATCCGCAGGACGGAGATGGGGTTACCTGCTGTGGATCAAAGGGGCCACACAAAGGTATTGAGCTTTGAAACCCCTCAGCAATCTGGATTCATGGTGATCTGAGCCAGCCCTAACCAGAACCTTTATCAGAAAGGAAAGTTTTTAATCTAATCTTAATGGTAGGGAGGGTGTCTGCGTCCAACGTGCAAACTGGCAGCTGTCCAAGAGTTAGGGATGGAAAAGACCGTCAGACTTAAGATTCACATTGGATCACATTGGATCACATTGGATTGGAAGTATCACAGCATTTCCTGAGAAACACCGAAGTTGCATGCATCCCAATCCTAGAAATGTCAAGAGCAACATTTCTCTTTCAAATGATACCAAAAAGAAGTTAAAAAACATCTGTGACACAAAATGATAAAAGTAAAGTAAAGTTTAAAAAGTTTAGAAATCTACTCCCAAGAGTCATTTAGGTCTAAGTATATTATTCAGGGTCAGAAATATGAAGAACTACTCACACACCTGTAATAATGTCAAGGCAGATTTGTGTTGAACGCAGAGCTGAAACCTTTTTTGTTGCCAGTTTTTGGCTTTATGATTTGTTCTTAGCTTGGCTGAAAGCATTCTTTTCTAGATTGAATGTACATGGAAAGAGCTGGCTTATGAGGCGCAGCGTGGCAATAACAAGAATCGTCGCTTTTTTTAAGAGAGCTGTGTTGTTCATGAGGAGGTTTTTGTTTTCTCTTGATTTTGGATGCATGAAATGCATCAAGTGCTGCAAGTTATTAAATCATGTCAGTTGTAGCAGATGTCTTTGAACTATTGCAGAACCGACGGGTGAGCAGATTGATATGGATGAAATCCAAGTCTATGTTCACACCATTTGCCAGAATCAGGTTATATCAGATTTTCCTCAGCTTTTGTGACATGTATCTGTTTGTTCAGGCCTGTTTGGATGCAGAAACCCAAACACTAAAATTGTGTCACTTCAGTATGACCAAGTTCACACTTTAGCAGATGTTTTCAAACCACATATGTAGGTGGTTTCAAAAGCAATTCCAATTAGATTTGCACAGATGTTACTAGAAACAGGATTTCAACTATTCTTTTGTGACTTTCATATTGTGGCCCAAACAACTGCGTCTAGAGTGACGGACGTGAGGGGGATTCCTCCGTTAGTTCGACTTGTCCATGAGGTGCAGACGTGGACATAAAGGAAGAAAAACTCACTTAGATCCTTGTAACTTGACAGTGACAAAAATAAAAAGCAGATGGACTGCGTAGTGAGGATGTGCAGAAAAGTGGCTGGATTCAGTTTGACGGCCTCGACTGTTGTGGAGACAGAGACCAAACAAAGCACCGGCCGCTCCAGCCGGCTGCTCTCACATCTCGTACACATTTTCAGCTACTGCCATCTGGTCGCAGATATGCTTGCCAATGTGCAGGACTAACAGGTTTAAAGATTCATGCGCCTGCCACCATGGAAACTCGTCACAGCACTTTGTGACATGTCACTGTGAGAGTCTGTGTGGAGGAATTTAATTGTCTTTAATTGCTGACTGTACTACAAAGTGCCCATCTGGGATAATAAAGTTTACCATAGCATACCAACTGGCCAACACATATTAGTTGGTCCAGTTAACTTAATATGTTTTTGCACAACCTCTTGAGGCAATCACTGCAATCAAGCAATTTCTGTAGCTCTCGGTGCATGAGAGCTCAGCACCTGTTGAGAGGTTGTTCTGGCCCACTCCTCATGAGCACACTGCTCCAGCTGTCTCAGGTTGGAAGGTGTCTTCTCCAGACTGCATGGTTCCGTTTTTTTCCCCGATGTCCCAGATCAGGACTGATAGAAAGACACTTCAGTTGTCCAATTGTCCAGAGTTTTGTTCTTAGCCCTTCTTGGGTGTTTTGGGTCATTGTCCTGTTGGAGGACCCACGGCCTGGGACTGCGCTTTCTCACACTGGGCAGCACATTTGTCTCCAGAACGACTTGATGGTCTTGAGGTTTCATTGTACCTGCGTAGGTTCAAGACGCCCTGTGCCAGACGGAGAAACTATAAAACACAGCTGAGTCTTCTCCAGGTTTCTTTAGTGCATGCAGCGTTCTTTTCTTTAATTACTTCGGTTTTGTGTCTGTGAACATTGTGGCTTATGTCATTTACAGTGGAAATAGTCACATATGATGCAAGCTGGCAGTGATGTACCTTGACCTTGTTATTGCTTTGGAGGATGTTCTGGGCTCTTTGGCTACCATTTGTATTCTTCAGCTCTTCAGTTTGTCATCAGCTTTATTCTCTTGCATCTGCGTCCTGGGCTACAGTCCTGTGGAGCCTAAACATCTACTCAAGTTTTCCTGTGGCTCTAGTGACCTTTATTAACAGTATTGAGACAGGAAACTGGCAGAAAGATGTGAAAAGACACGCAGTCAAGCGCCACAGGCCGGAACGAGGACTGGGTTCTCCGTAAATGGGGCGCCTGCTTATCGCAGCACGGTTTCCCGAGCCCAAACTTGTGAATGGCTGAGCAGCCTTTAGCTTTAACAGGCTTGTCTAGAATGTTCTTTCTGATCTCGTCAGACAAGCGTCTCGCTGGCTTCCTTTGGTCCGTGTTCAGAGTGGTGAACACCGTGACGCCAAACAGCGCAACTACGTCAGTTTCACCCTTTAAATGGTCAGACTTGACCAACTGCATGACTGAAGGCACCTGTGATGCCGCACACTTTAGTTTAATTATTTTCTAGGGGCACCAAATAATTTGTAAAGGCTGGTTTTATTAGTTTTTTATTGCATTGAACCACAAATCAAATTGTAGATTATGATTTTTATTGGTCAGTTTTCAGTCAATTATCTTTTATCAATGTTTCTGTTGGAATCAAGTTATCTGAGCGTTGTTGGATTTTCTTTCTTTAACTGCACACCAGCTGCTGTTACATGCGTGTGTAGCAGCTCATCCGCCGTGACCGCCGCCGCCCGGTGCTGACTCTCCAGTGGAGCCTGCTGCCCAAAATAAGTATTACACAGCAGCGCTCTCCATGTCTGCTGCTTTGCTGGACTGAACGTTTACCCCGCAGCGCCACATTACCATTTGGGACATCAGAAAAGCCAGATTGCTTTACATTCATTGTTTTTCCATTTCATATGCGCCGGCTACCATAGCAACCATGTGGATTAGGGTTTGTCAGCAGGGACACGCGTGCGGGTCTTTTCACTAGTCTACAATGAAACATTACATCAGATCGAATTCTGACTGCATATGCTCCAAATCTGATCTGGGCACGAAGCCGTTGTCATCCTTGACCTGCACAGCTGTTCTGCCGGGTTCTGCACGCTACCTAAGAAATGCGCCCCATGCACAAGAAGCTACAGCTTAACTATGTGATATTTCTTTTATGCATTTATTTAACATGATAAAGGATTAGAAGTCTATAAATTATTAAAATGTATACCTATTCATAAAACTAAGTTTTATGTTCTATATTAGTACATTTTCTGGAAAGGTGCAGGCAGTTGGACAAGTATTTAATATTTCTGCAACAACATTTCAAATGTCTACATCATTTGCTTTGCTGTGCATGTTCATGCGGGGAAAGGTTACGCTTCTCAGAGTCGGCAGACATGCAAGACTCAGCGGGAAGAAAAATCAGTCTTCTCCTCCTTGATCTTTTCACATAAAGCTGGGAAAATCTTTGCCTCCTCTGGAGCTAAATGTCACAATGACAGCTGTGATGCTTCCGTTCTGAACAGAATATTGCCTCAATTAACTCTCCCGGTTTAAGACGTTTTCACAAATAAAATGTTTTTCTTTTTTGTCTTCTTGTTGATTGACATTCTGAGACAGTCTGTCCATTTCAGAGAGCTGTTCCATTCTCTTTAAAGTCCGATGCAAGACACTAGTGATGACTTTATGTGAAATCAGATCTAAATCTAATCAGATTTATACCTGAACTAGACTGTGTGTTGCATTGTGAATGTAGTGAAATATGCACAATGTCCCTTCAGGTCAAACACAGTTCACTTTTCAAAATCTGGTGGACATGAGTGCAATATCAATATCTTGAAAGGGTAAAAGTGCTGCGTTCTTAGTTAAAAGAAGGATAAGACATACAGTATGTGACTGACTATCCAGAACATTTGAGTCTTGTTTCAGGAACAGATTTGTGTATAAAGAGACGAGACTGGCAGCGTTTTGATGTCATCCATCCATCCATTATCTATACCCGCTTTATCCGTTTCCGGGTCACGGGGGTCTGTCGGAGCCTATCCCGACGCATATCAGGCGAAAGGCAGGGGTCCACCCTGGACAGGTCGCCAGTCTATCCAGGGCCACACACAAACAACCAATCACACTCACATTCACACCTAGGGAGAATTTAGAAAGATCAATTAACCTACACTGCATGTTTTTGGACTGTGGGAGGAAGCCGGAGTACCCGGAGGGACCCCACGCAAGCACGGGGAGAACATGCAAACTCCACACAGAAAGACCCACCGGGCCGGGAATTGAACCGGGAACCTTCTTGCTGTGAGGCAACAGTGCTAACCACTAAGCCACCGTGCTGCCGTTTTGATGTCACAAATGGTGAAATAGGGGTTATGTATTGCATTAGAATAGGAAATTGCTCATCTAAAGCCAGATTTTTACATGTGGGTTTGGCTTTAACTCAGGCTTTTCTCAAATATTTGCTTGAATAAATTAATGTTATCTACTGTGTTCGATTGCAGATGTTTAATTATTTTCTAGCTGTTTTCGATGTCTCCGTCTAAATTCTAAAATCATTTACCAAAGTTGTAATGTACTCATTTAATTTCTGTATTTTATCAGTGTATTTATTTGGGCTGTAAGCACAGATCATCCATGTCTCCTGTGGATCTGTGGCATGACATTTATTTTTTTTTATAAACTAAAAAAGAAAATAAAAAGTCGGGTGTGGTTGTGGAGCGTGTCAGTGGGTTAGATGGCAAACAGCAGGGGTGAACAGTTGGAGCAGGAGGAACTTGAGAAGTCTCTACAAGGCATTCTCCCACCTGGAGAAGCAGGAAAGCCCTATGAGACGTGTCCACTGCTCTTGATACCATCCAGCCGCCCCTGCTGGAGAAGAGCTGCTGCAGCCAGACACCACAGCCTGGATTACAGACTACCCCACCAGTCCACCGCAGTGTGTAAGAGGGAACGGTTCTGGCACCATTCCTCTTCACCCTTTACGCCTGAGATTTCTGCTATGACTCTGGTTCCTGCCACCTGCAGAAGCTCTTAGAAGACTTCTCCATTGTTGGATGTTACCATCACAGAGGACTCATTAAGAGCTTCATCAGATGGTGCACCAACAACCACCTGAAGCTCAACATCAAAAAGACCTAAGAGCTGGTGGTGGACATCTGGAGCAACGGAGGGTCACCTGTCCCTGTTTGTATCGAGGCGAGGAGGTGGAGAGGGTGGGGTCATGTAAGTGCCTGGGGAACATATTAACCACAAACTGGACTGGATGCACAACACTGAGGCCCTCTACTGAACGGACAGAGTAGGCTTTTCTTTCTGAGGAGACTCTGGTCATCCAGTGTGTGCACCAAACTGCTGAACGTGTCCTACTGGTCTGTCGTGGCCAGCGCCCTCCTCTCCCCGAGGAGGCTGGCTCAGTGTTTGGTCTGCATCTGGACAGTCTGGAAACAATGGCTGAGAGGAGGAAGAAGAACAAACTCCAGGTCATCCTGGAAACCCCTCTAACCCCCTCCACGCTGAGCTTTGGCAGTTGACCTGCAGATTTAGCCACAAACTCCACCGACCCAGGTGCAGGATGCAGCAATTCAGACGTTGGTATGTAGGTATCACATTTTTTAAAAAGACTTTTGGGGTTTTTTTTGTTTGTTTTTTATAAAAGGTGTAGGCAAAGATCTCTTTATTGCACTTTTATTTTATAGCATTTTTTTTAGTATTGCCATATTTTTCATGATTGAATATTTAATTTAAAAGAACAAAGTCTTTGTGTTGAAATAGTTTAAGCTTTTAAATATTACGAAAAAATTCACTGTTTGTTTTTAAAGGCTTGAGCAGCAAAAGCCTGATTTGTGGGACGCCTTTAACCGAGTCTGCGTTGATCATGCCGCTCCAGTCAGGACCACTGGGAGAACTGGTCCCGTTTCTGTGTCACACCAAGACTTCGTTATAAGAACCAATGGTGTTACATATTACCGCAGACCAGACGACTCAAGTCTGTAAAAATGTTGATTTCTTTTCCACTATGCATGTTTGGTGTCTGTCGTGCCAACCAACATCTCTAAGATGTTGCTCTTTCAAAGGCACCTGTGTCCGGTCTCGCCAAAGTCACGTGACTGTTTGTGACGTCGTCATCTGCTGATCTGTGAGCTTCTCTTTTCAGGTTCAGACGCATGTGCTCAGGGACATGACTGCCATCACATATGTGTAAACAGTGGGACCTCATACATCTGCAAATGTCAAGTGGGATATGTGTTGAACGTGGATAAAAAAACATGCTCACGTAAGACAACTATTCTGTTCACTATTGTCTCAGTGCCTCCACATATGTTGGGTTATTCAATAACTGATCCAGCAGCTCAGAGGTCTTTTATTTTGCTCCACACATCTACAGGTGATGTCCTAGTTTGGTAACAAGTTCCTTTCATCTTGTCAGAATTATAAAAAGTGAGCGTTGACTCAGTCAAGTCAGCTGGTGTCTCTTTCCAGGTTCAGATGCGTGTGCTCAGGGCCATGATTGCCAGCATATTTGCATCAACAATGGTGATTCTTACTACTGCAAGTGTCGAGTGGGATATGTATTGAATGCAGACCAGAAAACATGTTCACGTAAGAATTTGCACTTTATCTCAGCATGCATGTGTTTACATCCTAAGGTGTATGATGTCGTGCTTGGTAAGGACGTTGGCGTGTCTAAAATGAACCTGGGAAGTCCATCAGGGTTCCTTAGATGCTCTTTTCATTTGGCATTTGAGAAAGGTTTTGTCCAATAAGACCAAATGTGTTTAAAAAACCAACATGTTTACATTTGATATGGCATTTGGCTTTTGATTTTCTTTATTCTTGTGTTGTTGTAGATTCATGTGGATATATTGACCAAATTCATGTTAACATTTGTCTTGATATCCCACATGTTTTGGTGTGCAGTTGACTTCTGTAAGTAAGCACCCTTGGGTGATGAATGATTTCAAATTATGGTTTATATGCCTGATCTATATGCTATATTTAGTATATTTTCTAATCTTACCAACAAAAACTTAATTATAACCATTAGCCGCTTTTAAATAATCCAATTCATAACCATTTAAATTAGAAATAACACCTATCTTTTATCTAATGTCTTATAATATTAAACCCTGATTTAAATAGAATAATTGTTTGTTGGTTCTTTTTAGTATGACGCCAAGGAGTGAACTCTAGACATGTTGAAACGTCTCTCAAAAGCCTCCTTGACTCTTTTCATATCATCTTGTTACTGCTGTAGAGGAAATGAGAAGTGAAATCACTGAAGATGCCTGCATGTGTGAAGCTCAGATTGTCTTCCAGAAAAAAGTGCAATCAACCTTTCGGGAGCTGAGCAGGAAACATATCCTTTTCGCGACCATATGAAGATGCTAAAGATGATCCATATAATAAATCTAATATCAGTATTCTAAAATTGTACTTGTTATGCAAGTCATGCTTTAAATTGATAAACTGTGGCATATTGGTCAGATGCAATAATCCTGTCTTGTCTCATTCAGACTTTCGGTGACAGGAATCGTGTTTTATTTCCTTGACTCTTTGACCACTTGATGAGCTTTCACACCAGGTGAACAGGATGGAGGGTCAATTACGGCACTAAGAGCACGCTGGCCAACAGAAGACCGTGTTCCGGACTTTTACTGTGTCCGGTGTTCTTCAGCTGCAGGACTCACACGTTGTAACCATCAAACTTGATTGTTTGAGTTTCTACATGATGTGGATTTTTGCTATATGCTGGTGGTAGTGTTGGTGTTTACCTACATATTTAACAAAAAAGTAGCACCTAAAAGTCCTAGGAATTTACTTCAGATGTAAACTAAGTATGATAGCATGGTCATTTTAGCAACAAAGTTATGGGATCCATATTTAAGAATGAATTTACAGTGTTGGTTTGTTGTCATGTACTTCCATTCACAGTTTCAAATCATCTATCAGTGGCATTAACACAAATGCTAATCTCTTATGCAACAGGTGTTTCTGCCAGATCACATTATTAAAAAAAAGACCATAGACAGCCTGATCCAGCTGCCTCATGACATGTTATATAACTGAATTACTATAATCCTTGTATTTTATACCTTAATCACTTACCAAAAAAAAAAAAAAAAAAAAAAGTTGAAAAAAAAATAGGCAGTAATCGTGGCACATTGATCAGTAATTATTGTTTTTGACAGGATAGACAATAGTTCAGACAGTGAAACTGGGGCGATACCTGGCCCTGGTATTCCAGCAACAGTCCTAATCATTACAGACCAGTTTAGTTTAAAAAAGAAATTATCATTGGAAATGATTGTGGTATTTTCTCTACACAACGGGTCAACATACTATGTACTGTATTTTCCTCAGTTAAACCTATAGCTTGTGCAGTTGTAGGCCAATGTGCATGGTGTCTTTTGGTGCTTAATTGAATAAAATGTCATCTAGTCATCTGTATTATATTTGGAAGATGAACATGAAGAATAAATATAAAATAATGAATTATTAAAATATCTTGTGTTATTTATTCCTCTTACATGAAAAATAAATAATAATTCCAGAAATCATTCTAGAAATGTTACAAATCTACCGCGGCAACTAGCAGAAAAACTACAACTACCAGCGCGACCAGCACAAGGCCAGCGCTTCCGGTTTACGGTTTCCATGGGAGACGCAGAGGCGCCGTCCGTCCCGAGCTGGCGGCACAAGCTGTTAAACGTCCTTTTTCAATAGTTTGACATCATTATTCTAGCTGTTAGTCTTTAATATGACGAAGCCGTGTCTTTGAATGTTTTAATCCATTAAGTTTCGAATGTGTTTAGCTTCGCAGAAACGGAAGTTGATAGTAGCTGAGCTAACGGCCAAAGCTAAGGCGACGCTGTTTTGTGGAGGTACATTGTTTATTTATTATTCATTTTTTATTGTTATTAACCAGGAGCTTCCTAACCAAAGTATGTTCATGCGTTTATTTTGCTGTCATCAGTTGATTTGTGATCGACAGTTCTGTCGTCACTGCCGGGACCATGTTCATTTATCTGAGCAAGAAGGTGAGGAACCTGCTGGTCGCTTTATTAACAAAGACACGTTTGGTTCATAACAGCAGTCGTCTCTTGTGTCCCATAGATTGCTATTCCCAACAATATCCACCTAAAATGCGTTTCCTGGAACAAAGACCAGGGCTTCATCGCCTGCGGAGGAGACGATGGTCTGCTGAAGGTGCTCAAACTGGAGAGTCAGACTGGTGAGCGGAGGTTGTCCACAGTCTGGTTGCATGTCGACACACAGAAATCCACCTGTGGCTGATTTAGACCTGATTTAGAGGAGCTGCAGGAAAACCTGCCGGTTGTGTGTAAACGTTGACAGTCAGTCTCACCACTTGAAACTGGCATTTGAACTTTTGTCCCCTGGTTGTATTAAAGTGACCAGGGTCTGTTTTCACCTCCTTTGCACATGTTTTGTATGAAGCTGTAATTCTGTGTGTTTCTTACCTCAGAATCGCTTCAAACCTATTTAAATAAAAATTTTTAAAGTATGATTGTGGTTGTGATAATTCATGTTCAAATGGCACTTGTTTTGTCATGTTCAGTTATTACGTAACATGCAGGGGATTTAGAGTTCAGGGTGTTTGAAACAACTGCAATTACAGTCTTAAGGAAATCTGTTAAAAATGTGATAAGCCTTTTTGTTCCCTAAGTAGCTGCTTTGTAGGACAGACATGCCATTGTGTTATTGATAACCATAACAAATGTGCAGTACAATGAGTTAAAATCAAATAAAAATCCACTCTGTTCTTTATCAACAGATGATAACAGACTTAAAGGTTTAGCTGCACCCAGTAATTTGTCCATGAACCAGACCCTAGAGGGACACAGCGGTGAGTCTTTGATTAAACCGATTTCTTTGAAATGACACAACACAAACCAAAAATAAAATAACACAACAATTGAGAAATTGTCAAATATTTAATATCCCCCCCACACACACACACACACAAACACACACATGTATATTTAATAAAACATTAAAACTAAACAGTAAACCTTGCAGCATTTCATTATTTAATATAATGCAACTGTTCAACACCCCCCCCCCCCACACACACACACACACACAAAAGGTTTAATTGTTTTTATTTAATAATAATGATCTCACCTCTCGTGATTAAAACACATGCAGGTGCAGTGCAAGTGGTGACCTGGAACGAGCAATTTGAGAAGCTGACCACCAGTGACCAGAACGGACTCATCATTGTGTGGATGCTCTACAAAGGCAGTACAGCTGTCACAATATTGGTTGTATTATAAAGAACTTGTTTTTAGTTACTTGTCTTTATGCCTTTATGGTTAGGTGCGTGGTATGAAGAGATGATCAACAACAGAAACAAGTCAGTGGTGAGGAGTATGAGTTGGAACGCTGATGGTCAGAAGATCTGCATTGTGTATGAAGATGGAGCTGTCATAGTTGGCTCTGTAGATGGTACTGTTACTTCAATAATCTCTGAATTGTATTTAAAGATTAGAGCTCCCTCCAGACAGATGAGTTTTGTATGCATGTGACCTGGCTTTTGCAGGAAACAGAGTTTGGGGAAAAGAACTAAAGGGAAGTCAGCTTGCTCATGTGGCATGGTCACCTGACAGCAAGATCCTTCTGTTTGGCATGGCCAACGGGGAGGTACACATCTATGACAATCAAGGAAACTTCATTGTGAGTATGTGGCCTTAACTGAAATAGATATGTGATGGATTGTACTCTTGTTGTGCTTTATGGTTTCCCAACCCCCCAGTGAGCTTTTTTTGTAAAAATCCACACGATGAAGTGCATCAAAGTATGCATAAGCAGTGGCTATGCAGTTGAGTTACGTATATGTTTAGAATGTTGCAGTGCCCTTAAGGCCATCTTAAAACATCTTTAGGGGAGTGGTGGCCTAGTGGTTACAGTGGTGGGCTTGGGCGTGGAGGACCCAGGTTCAAGCCCAGGGCTGCCCACAATGGTAAATCACTGGGGGCCCCTGAGCAAGGCCCTTAACTCCCAATTGCTCCCCGGGGCGCTGCCCTGCTAGCAGCCCCACTGCTCACTAGTGAAACTAGTTGATGGTTAAAAGCAGAGACTAATTTCGGTGCATCGTACATACAGCGTGTGCACGATGTCCACACTGACAAGAAAGGGAAGGAAAAAAAAAAAAAAAAAAAAAAAAAATTTTTTTATTATATGAAAAGGATTCAAACATTTCTGACTTTACAGAATTACCTCAGGTACACTTCACATTCACAGGCAAATAAGACAAGTAATTTTTCATTTTCCTATAACAGTATAAGTAGGTTGTTATGTGTGGGATTTTTCAGAGGAAAATGACCATCAGCTGTCTCCCGACTGTGACTGGATCAGTCTGCATAGCTGGTATTCACTGGTATGCAGGAACAGGGGGTTATGTTGAGCCAGACTGTCCATGTCTTGCCATCTGTTTTGACAATGGAAGGTGCCAAATCATGCGTTATGACAATGACGAAAGTGAGTAACTAAAATCCTATAAAGGACTCAACTATGTTTCAAGTTAAAATTGAATGTAAGACTTGCTAATTCTGCAGCTTTATGCTTTTGTCTTCATCTGCAGACCCGGTGTGTATCGATACGGGGATGAACGTGGTCAGCATCCAGTGGAATCACTGTGGGAGTGTGCTGGCTGTGGCAGGTTCCCTCAGAGCCTCGAGTAAGGAGAAAGAATTCAATGTTGTGCAGTTCTACACACCATTTGGAGAGGTAAGAAACTTTTCACCTGCACATGTGAATGTGACTTGTGTGGAAGGTGTGGGTTTTTTTTTACTTGCCGTTTTTTTTTTTCCCCTTTGCAGCAAAGGGAAAAATAGTTTGTGACTCATATATGCAAACTGCAAATTTAACAGCAAGCTGTAGCTCTCTGGGATATTTGCTGTTTAAAGTGGGAGGAGTGGTAACTTTGATTTTTGTACTAATCAAAGTTATGTCGTTTTGTCATTTACAACAGTGACTCTTACAATAATATGGAAAAACTAGCACCACAACAACGCTTAATTTCTCTTTCACTGTCTTTGTGTTTCGTTAATCTAAATATTCTGACCATTTATAGTCTGTAGTGTTACATTAGACTTTTAAAATGCTAATTCCTAAATACAAAAGTTCCATTTGTGCTGCGTTTACTGGACTCTAAATCCAGAAGGCTGTTGCTAAATGTTTTATGGTGTCATCGATAACCTTAATCAGTCCTTCTTTGAGTGACGTGGCCTCAGCTCGGACCACAGGGTTCTCAAACATTTTACTCCGGATCCTTCGGCAGCGTGCCGGCTGATGAATGGTGATGCGGCGGGGACGCAACTCAAAACCGCGGAGCACTGAACACAAAGTCCTGGCGTCACCGCGCAACCATATTGTTGTTTTGTATTTCAAATTTAAAATATATATAATAATTGTTGTGAGTGCAGCCTTGCTGACTCAATACCCTTAGGACTGGAGTTCCTTTTGTACTCGACACCCGACTGATATTAAGAAAAGTTGCTCCAAGAATTGTCTTTTGTTGTTCTTTTAATTAAAAGCAAAAATATGACATACAAAAAAAAAAAACAATCTTGAACTTAACTTAAATGCGGTGCAGGTCAAAAGACTGTGCTGCTCCTCAGTCCACCAGGTTCCAACTGCTCTATGCCTGCACATTTACCGCTTAAATACTTAAATTCCAACAGCCACTCAAAACAACAGCCAAATATATATATGGAAATTATCTATAATATTACAATTCTATGATAATAAAATATTTTTGTCTTGCGTAAATGGCCTCAACGATTGTATAAAGGAAAAGTACTGGTACAGTAGGTACCAGTTCTAAAGATCTGTCCGACAGCCGGTCTGTTCCCACGTTTTCCTTTCTCAGCTTTTGTAAACTGTAGCAAAGTAAATCCAGCGCTCCGTGGAAGCAGAAAAGATTCAACAAAGGAAGTTGTTCTAATGGCTTTCTAATAATAACCTAATTAATAACCTTCTCACTGATATCTAAAGCAAAAAATGAAAGCAACATAACATGAATGCAGTATAACACTAAGCCATGTTTTTGTCAAAAACCTCACACAGAAAGTCTCCAAGTGAATCAAAACAACAAAGCCCACAAAGGTACATGGCTGACTAGATGGAGAAGTGAGTGTTTTAAATCAGCAAAAGAGTGTATTTTACTTTAGTTTAAACAAAGTAAGTGGATGTGACTTGCTGACCCTTCTGAGACACTTCATGGGTGTGCGTCCGGTCTTTTACACTGCTGTTTGTCTCCTCCCCACCTCTAGCCGAATTAGAGTTTTCATTTTTAATTTGCAGTATTCTGAAATTCCTGCTATAAAAATATAAGAAATGTGCCCTCCATAAGTCCTAGAATTGTAGACGGTCCCGCGAGTCCCGCAACAGTTCTGGGTCAGGCCTTCCAATGGTGAGGTATGATAACGGCATTACATTAACCGTTATTATTAGAAATCCTCATCAACTGGGACCGCAGTCTGCAAGCCTTCTATGATCATTTCTTACTTGGAGCTCAATCCCTGAAAATACAACAGGATAGTTAAAAAATGTGAACGAGCACGTTGCTAATTGTTCTGTTTCTTCACAGCATTTAAGAACCCTCAAAGTTCCTGGGAAGCTGATGTCAGGTGTTGCCTGGGAGGGGGGGGGGCTGCGAATCGCCCTGGCTGTAGACTCCTACATCTACTTTGCCAACATAAGACCAGATTATAAGGTAATTACTTACTAGCACATGTCACTAATGCTGTCCACGGCATTCTGTAACTTAAAAACCTGCTTTGTTTGATAGACTGATCTTTGCCAGTGATGAAAGGTGACATCCAGTGTCAAGTGCACAGTCTTCATCAAAACTGAGCGGAAGTTTTTTGCCTTTGTTGACTCAGACTATTACAGTTTCAGTGTTAAAGATGATGTGTGTATTATGGAGAGTAATTAACCCTGTTCCACTTTAGTTAAAGTGTTATTTTGTTCATTCTTTCATTCATGGCAAGAGTTCATTTGCAAGAATGTGTAATTTGATGGAGTCACAATAAATATGCTGTTTATTTTGGGGGAAATCAGATCCAAGCTAGGCAAAGCCTTGTTAGAGTCTAATACTTGTCAAGTTGGCTGGATGGGATTTGAGGAGTCGGGCGTTTTGTGTTGGGGCACAGATGTCTCTCGGGTTGCTGTAAATGTCCCCGGCCTTTTATGTGTGTCCTCACAGTGGGGCTACTGTTGCAGCACAGTTGTCTATGCCTACACGAAGCCAGACCGGCAAGAGTATTGTGTCGTATTCTGGGAAACCAAGAACAATGAGAAGTTTGTCAAATATGTCAAGAGTTTGATGTCGATCACCACTTCAGGAGACTTTTGCATCTTGGCCAGCAAGGCAGATGAAACTCAGCCTCAGGTACAAAACGGAGCCACATCTGTATGCCAGTCACTACTTTGTATTTCCTGTGCTCTGATCTTTACTACATTTTACAACATTGCATGGTCTTAGATGAATACAGTCACAAAAGTAGTTTTTTTCTTACTTCCTGTGTTAAATAATCTGTCACACAGGAGGATGCCCGGTTAGAGACTGCAAGTGCAACAAGGGTAATGTTCAGTTTAAAATCTCACATCACCAAACCGGGCTTTGGGCTCGACACACACACACATTCACCGACCTCTAAAATAAAGTCACCCTGCTGTGTACTTCCAGTACGTCCTGAATCTTTGCAATTCCCTTGGAACTCCTCTGGACACAAAATACATTGACATCGGTAAGTTACACATGACATGATGCCGTTTCTAGTCAAGAATGTAACGTGAATTCATTTCATCATGTGCACCCTGCAAGCTGGCCGTCATGTGTAAGTGAATTTAATATTCTTGTCATGTAACACTTTAGAGTTCAACACACGGTACAAGGTAGCGTGAGGCATCGCTCCTTACCTACAGGGACATAGGCATCTTGCCCGTTGCCACTCACGATTGCTTTATATACCCATTTTTCCTTTAGCAGACTGTATCTTCAACTTTTAGAAAAGATTTGCAAACATTAAAGAGTAATATGCAGATAATAATTCATTAGACAATTAAATGTAGCATGGAATAGTTCATAACATTTATGCAAGTTTATTTTACTTGCGTAAAGCAAAAAAGTCAGAAAAACTCAACTAAAATGTTCATAAAATCCAGTGTCAATGCAGTTTCTACCTCTGAAATTTGAGGTCTGCAGCTTACAAGTAGAAAGTATTAAACGTTTTTGTCTCAAACTGCAGAAAATTGTATTTACTCCCTGCTGACCTTTAATTGTTTGGGTTTTTTTTTTTCTTTTTTAGATCCAATATTTGTTACCATGACAAAGACTCATGTCATCGCTGCTTCAAAAGAAGCTTTCTATTTGTGGCAGTACAGAGTGGCAAAGAAACTGACCGCCCTGGAAATCAACCAAGTGACCCGGACAAAGAAGGGAGGGAAGGAGAGGTCAGTCTTCCCAGACACGTCACATTAACACGCGTCTCAGCCGTCATCTGAGATGGATGTCTGAAGAGCTGTCCACATATTTATTAAACATAGGTAGTAGAAGTATTGAAATGTACACCACACATCAAACATTTCTCTGAACACTTACTGGAAGGCAGGAGCACCAACGTGCTAGATTCTGTGAGTCGGTGGGTAAAAGTCGGGGTTTCTGGTTCAAAGCTAACAGTGCGAAGGGTTGGTCCCGACAGTCTGGTGAGATGATTCATTCATCTGAATGAAATGCCACAGAGGTTCCAGACATGCAGGCTGTGATCTTATGTTCTGCCAGGGTTATCCTCGCACCTGGGTCACAAGTCACGACTGGTGAATGGGCAGCTACTTGTCTGCCTGGCTTTCTCTTTGCTTCTCACTCACACGCTCTCCCTTCCTGTTTCTTTAGGGTCTATCACATTGATAGCAATCCATCTGGCGCTGGTGATGGTGTTCCAGATTTTGCCAAAGCTTTCACAGTAAGAAATATTTGTAATATTTCTTGAAAGTACTTTTAAACATCTAAATAACCTTTTGCACTAAAACAACCCAGAAGAACCAGATCAAACGTTCCTTATGAAACGAATTTAACAAACATTTTTACTATATCAAATTAAACCACAAACTGTACTAAAGAGTTCACCTCAGCAGATACATTATTGTGGTTTTCATTTTGATTTCAGGCAACTCGAGATCCCGTATGTTGCATCACAGCAACTGACAAAACCCTGGTGGTGGTATGTAAGGTCCCGTTTTAACTAGACCATTTTACAGCAAGCAGTCAAAAAAGTGAAAGTGTTTACATCCATACAGGGTCGTGAGTCCGGCACCATGCACAGATACAGCCTTCCAAACCTTGCTCTCATCCAGAAATACACTTTGAACAATCGAGCCTATCATCTGTCTCTGAACTGCAACTCCAGGTCAGTGTTTTCACTCATACGGATGGCGAAAATGGTCAGATATCCTTTCATACTTTGCCCACGTTCTTTTTTTTTTTGAGCCTATTACCTAATATGCCATCAATCTTTTTGTTTCTGTAGTCGTCTGGCAATAATCGACATTGCAGGTGTGTTGACATTGTTAGACCTGGAAGTTCAGACTATGACTGATGATGCACGAGACCAGGCATCTGCCGGAGATCCATCCAGGTTTGAGCGCAAAGATGTTTGGGACATGAAGTGGGCTAATGACAATCCTGATCTGTTTGCCATGATGGAAAAGACCAGGATGTACGTCTTTAGGAACCTGGACCCAGAGGTGAGGGCTCAACATTAAAATGTCCACTGTGCAGCTTACACGTGGCCTCAAAGTCAAAGCTGCTGTCAAAGGGTTAGCCGTAAACACATCACTCGCCGCAGGTATTTATTGTTTTTTCAAAAACAGGAACCTATTCAAACATCTGGATACATCTGCAGCTTTGAGGACTTGGAAATCAGATCTGTTTTGCTGGATGAAATCATGAAGGTAAACTTGTAGTTATTGTTTCATGGGATAAAGTTACCTACTTCATCTGTCTGAAGTGTTAATGGATACCACGCTGGCTCTGCATAGCTACTCTTAGTACCACTGAAGGAAAAGTATCACAATTAAAAACTAACGGGTCTAATGAATGATGTTTACAGGATCCAGAGAGGCCGAACAAAGACAACCTCATCAACTTTGAAATCCGCTCCCTGAGAGACAGTCGTGCACTGATAGAGAAAGTTGGTATTGAAGACGCTCTGCAGTTCATTGAAGACAATCCTCACCCAAGACTGTGGCAAGTAGAAAACGTGACACTTGAGCTTAAAATGTTTTGTCTGGCAAGACAGTTTATAATGTGTAATTATATGATGCTCGCATATAATTATTATAAAGTATAATTTATACTTTCATCATTTATAAAATGAATGGTACCTGACCAGTTTCTTCTGTGAAGTTTGTTTGTCTAGTATCTGCTGATCAGGCTGCACATCCAAATCTACAAGTTCTCTTATTTTGTGTTTTAATATTTTCAGAAACATTCTCTCTTTTTTATTGAAATAGAACGGGGGTCATGCACTCAGTGCAGGGGGACATAAGATATATACAGCGCACGGATAAAAAAAAGTCTTTCTAAATCTGTTTTAAAGGAGAGGCTATTCAAAATGATCAAATTCTCATTTCAATGTATTATCGAGTACCCACAGAGGCTGGTGCTCGCAGGTTAAATGTACAGGAATGTGTCGGTGTAGGTGGACAGTGACAGAAAAGCACATTTATTCCAGTGTGATCTTGCTTTTCTGTGTTCTCTGGCTCAAGTGTCAATTCTTGCAGGATCACTCAAAATCTGGCAAAAAACATAACAGGCCCTCATATGCTGGCATTTGGTTACCGTCTGCCACACAAAGATGATCTTTATACACACCTCAGAGCGTTATAAAGTCTTACAATCATTCCTCTATTCTACTTCAAAAATGAACAACACATGCAGACATCTCATGCCACGCACCCTAAAAAGTATCCATCAACGTTTGCCCATCCTAAACTTACTAGGCGTCTGCTGGCTGAAGCAGCCCTTCAGAAACTGGACCTGAAGACAGCTGAACAGGCCTTTGTCCGCTGCAAAGACTACCAGGGCATTGAGTTTGTTAAGCGTCTGGGCAATCTGCAAAGCGAACCCATGAAACAGGCCGAAGTGGCAGCCTACTTCAGCAGGTTCGAGGAAGCTGACCGCATGTACCTGGACATGGATCGCAGGTACAGCAAAAGCAGTGATTCCTTTAGCTTTTTATTTCTTGGATTCGAGTAAGCTGGAATCAGTTCTTTTGGCATGATGCTGTCTGTCTCTGCAGGGATCTTGCCATCAACCTTCGGATCAAGTTGGGGGACTGGTTCAGGGTTCTGCAGCTGCTCAAAAGTGGCTCTGGGGACTGTGACGATGCTCTGCTCAAACAGGCTTACAACGCCATTGGAGACTACTATGCTGACAGACAGAAATGGTATTGCCTTTTCTTTTTCCTATTTTTTCTTTGGTTAGTGGCTGTATTTGTACTTTTAGCTCCGAAACAATATTGTATTTATTTAGAATATTTTTTACAATATTTATTTGTTTACTTATTTGCTTTAGTTTCCTTTTGGGAGTCGGGGGAGTCGTCCAAGCGTTTTCTCTACTGTCTTCAGTTTATATCAGTCACTCCTGTGTTTTCTTGCCAGCATGCTTTGCCTTATTGTCGTCCTGAAATGTAAACCTTTGCCCCAGTTTGAGATCATGATCTCTCTGCAGAAAGCTCTTCAATCAGTAGTTAGATTTGTGCTTCCATGGTGTGTCGTAGCGTCCCTGCAGAGTAATGTTGTTGACCGCTGTGGTGGGATTGATGAGGTGATGCTCAGTGCCTGGTGTCTTCCACATTTTTGGATTTTGGCCACTTTGAACATTGCAGGAGACGTTCCGAGTCTGGCAGCTTTATAAACATTTCTGATCTTGTGGGTGGTCTTCACTTTAGAAAAAACCATCAGCTGCGAGACATAGGAAGGGGTGTGTCTTTTGATTATGACTAATGATTTCAACCAGGCAGAGGTGGAGTGACGTTGTGGATGCACCTGAACATCCAGTGATACTAAGTACCAGAGTGTCTTAACAAATGGTCTGAATACTGATGTAGTAGGGACATTTCTGGCTCTGAGAGACAAACCATTTAATTCCAGCGGTGTGCTGAGGACGTTTTTAACACTGATTGTAGATATGTCTTTTCTGATATTTTATACTGTGTGATTCATGGACATCCCACAGTGTGGTATCGGGCTGCTGCCTGCCTTTCCAGTATTCATTTCATTAAAGAGGGTCAATCTCAAAATGATAATAATAATAAGTGCAAAGACATCCGTAACTGTTTCCTTGTTCTTTGGGGAATGTGACTGGGACACGGGTCCATCAGACAAGTCACACGCTGTCTCGCTGTTACTTTTGTAAAGGGTCAATGCAGTGCAGTACTACCTTCAGAGCTGTAACCAGGAGAAGCTGGCAGAGTGTTACTACATGCTGGAGGACTATTCTGGCCTTGAAAGACTCATCATGGATCTGCCAGAGAATCATAAACTGCTGTCGGTGAGCCAGACGTTCAGCTTCTACCAAACATAACACAATGATATTCTTTTGTTGTCTTCATAGACTGCTTGTACTTATAACTTCTTATAAATATGTTTTCTACGCTGCTCATGCATGCTATCCTGTTGTAGGAGATCGGACAGATGTTTGCCACTGTGGGTATGTGTGAACAGGCTGTGAGTGCCTACCTGAAGTGCAACCAAACCAAAGCAGCTGTTGACACCTGTGTCCATCTGAACCAGGTGAGAGACGGATAAGAAGCTTGTGGCACCGGAGCTTCTCAGCTGCTTCTTCAGGCTGCAGCAGTCAGCCTGGCACCCGCTGTCCTCCCACTCTGTCCTGTCTGAATAATATTTAGCTCTGAAGCGTGAACGCTGTTTTTCCAGCTGTCGTCGTCCAATGTAAATATTGAACTTTTTGGCTTAGAAGGAAAGGTTTAACTATTCAGGATTGACTCCAGAAGGTAAAGTGAACTGCCGTGGTGCTACAGCTGGATGATGGTGACCGTTGTTGTACGGAGGCTGTAGACCTGTAGGCTGTAGGAGAATAAATTAAAAGAAACGTACTTTTATCCTGATGATTTTATGGATATATTAGTTTTAAACCACAGCAAACATTGATATTTCTTACTGCTTACCCGTGATGCTCTACTATTTATTCATTATTACTTATTTATTTGTTTCATTGATCTCTTTTCCCTCAGTGGAACAAGGCCGTGGAATTTGCAAGAGCCCATAACATGAAGGAGATTAAATCTCTTCTTTCCAAATACGCCTCACATCTTCTACAGAAGAAGAAAACTCTGGAGGCGGTGGAGCTGTATCGGAAAGCCCACCACTTTCTTGATGCAGCCAAACTAATGTTTAAGGTAGGCTGAGTATTTTTATCTTATTATTATATATTTTAAAGTGTTTATACTACAATTATATAGTTCCTGCTTTAAGGATGAATTCAGTATTTTTAACTGAATTATTTAAGTGAATTGATAAAAACTGATCGTGATTTTTACGTTCATATTAACTTGCCGAGTCTCAATGTCCTTAAACGATTGCGGTCAACACCCAGACTGAAACTCTACGTAGGGGTCCTAATAGATGCTCCGGTCTGTCTGGAAGAAGGAAAGAAACTGCCAACACAGGTTTGCAGTATCTGTCAGGGCTCGGCCCAAATAACTCGCGCTTGTAACTGAGGTGCGTCTACAAAGCATTAAAAGAAAGATCAGAAAACGATAGAGTTCACTTTTTCAACTGTTGGGATTTCAATATCATAAATGATTTTAAGTAAACATGTTTATGCTTTTGGTATTTTATTTATGTTTTCACGTGTGTATAAAAGGAAAACCAGTCATTCAGTGTAGTAAAAGGGGAGTAAATGACAGTCTCATGCAGCTGAAAGGGAGAGTAGAAGATCGAGTGGTGGAAGTTGAAGTTGAAGAAGAAAGCTTACTGTGAACGTCAGCAGGAGTTGGGCTACGCTCTGGGGAGCAGTGAGGAAGAACTGCGAGATGTTGTAAGGCAGACAGGTGGGACGGTGATTGTCATCTGGACATAGAAGGACGTTCATGAGGCCATAAGTAGAAAAAGATTTCAACAATAAAGCAGGAGAAAGTAGGCGGGAGTCAAGAGATAAGAGCTCGGGGGCGATAGCTGAACAGAAGGCCTCTGACGAGGAGATAAGGAAGGAGGTCGAGATGGGCGGTGCAGCAGGTGAAGGTGTCTAAAGATAGAGATGGAAATGTGCTTAGGAGACAGGACAGTGTGACGGCAAGATGGAACCAATATTTTGGCTAATTACCTAAGAAAATGACAGAGGGAGGGTGGAGGTGCAGGACCATCGAACCCAGAACTGCCAAGAGAATCAGGAAGATTATTGGAATATCAGAGGAACAGCCAGGGTTAGATGTTCTGGAGAGGAAGTAAGAGAAGCTGGACTGACATGGTTTGGATACAATAAGATTAGGAATTGTGAATACTGCTGCTGGGTAGGAGAAACTAGTAAGTGGGACAGAGGCAGATGCAGAAGACTAGGAGACAGTCGATCCACCGTGACGACTCCCAAAGGGGAAAGGTGAAGAAGAACATGAGCTACCGTGAAGTTTAACATACACTTAGTTACTATAATTGTGCCTGTCTGAAGGTAGCAAATGAGGAAGCCAAAAAGAGGAGCCGACCTCACAGGGTGAAGAAGCTGTTCGTGCTGGCAGCACAGCTGGTGGAGAGCTACCACGAGCAGATGAAGACGTCACAGCAGAGCAACGTCGGAGGAAACGCATCCGAGGTCCTTCGCTGCACAAAATACCGATACTGAACCCACCTTTTCCAGTTGCCACTGTTTTTCATTTTTCTTTAACTTTAACTTGTATTTCTAATGGGATTTATGAGATATGAAGCAATAATGACCAAAGTAATAAAGTTGAAATATACTGTACTGTTTTCTTGAAAGGTTTTGTATCATTAATTAGGCAACATTTGTGCTTGCTGGCCTGCTTGAAGAGGATGCAGCCTCTCCAGATGATCGCATCGTGGACAACGCCTGGCGAGGAGCGGAGGCGTACCACTTCTTCCTGCTCGCACAGAGGCAGCTGTATGCTGGCTGCATGGAGAATGCCATGCGCACAGGTACCACTCACCTGACTACCTAAGTAAAGTTTAAGCCTGTGTTTGAGGAAATGGTGAAATGACCGTCACAGGATGGATCAGTGCGACAGCAGAAAAACACTTCACTACAAAACGTACATCACAGCCCAGTTTGTTTTTATTGTTTATCATTTATTTTTAATAATAATAATATATTTTTTATAGTTTGCACATAAGGTATTATAGTTTAGTGTTTCTTTTTCCTTATAAGTGCATAATAACAGTTGTATAGTCGGGCTTGAGCAGGAAGCACACGTGGAAGCGTTACTGAAACCGTGTTTCACATTGTACTTTTATCTCAGAATAAATGTGTCATTAAGTGTGAAAGGCGGGATAAGACTTTTATTATTACCAAGTGTTTTCTCTGCAGTATGATCATTACTTTTTTACAGAATAATTCAATTATAACTTCTGTTATACTTATATAGTCTATCAATATTCAGATTAAATAGATAACGTCACATGAAGCGGTGATAAGGTCACTGTCTGGTCCGACAGGCGCGGCTGCGCAGGTTTGAGGCGTGACAGCTGCAAGCGTTTGATTTAAAGACTCTCCTGCCCTCTGGTGTTAATTTAAATCGGTCGCTGAGACTTGGTGCTCGTGCTGCTTGTTTCTGTTTCTAATTGAAATGGCCTGAGCAGCTGGCCACTAGTGTTCAGGTACACGTCACATATTTAGGGTAGTCATCAGCAGATTCTGTCGCAGGTTTTAATGATGATATCGCATGAAAAACTCAGAAGACAACAGTGGTCCAAGTGCTCTTTCGTCCTCTTTCAGCTGAGTCCAACAGCTGTGTGTCAAGAAGAGTTTTTATTTTTACAACCGGAAAATGAAACTGTATAGTATATCACAAATCTGTCACAGTGCTATCAATATAATCCCCGTCAGTCTTTGATGGTAGTAAAGAGTTCTGTCATGACTCGGGGTTTCAGAGTAATTCTAGCTGAATTCAACATGAACATTTGTCCTACTGGCCGTCATTGCTTATGATGTCACAGGGAACTTAGCTTTTTTTTTTTTTTTTTTTTTAACTTTCCATATAATGTTGGAATCTAAAAAAATTTATTAAGTGGTAATATTAAATAGGTGCTAGTCTATCATATATATATATATACATACATATATACATACGCGTGCGTGCGTATATATATATATATATACATACATATATACATACGCGTGCGTGCGTGCGTGCGTGCGTGCGTGCGTGCGTGCGTGCATCAGTCTGAAATAAAGAGTTCCAGAGGTTCATATGAATGTTTCTTCTTCCATCTCAAAGCCCTGCACCTCTGTGAGTATGAGGACATCATCCCTGCAGTGGAGATCTTCTCTCTGCTTGCCATTTGCTCTGCAGCCAACCGGGCCTTTGGCTTATGCTCAAAGGCTTTCATGAAGCTGGAATCCTTGGAGGGTCTGAATCCTGAGCAGCGGCAGCTCTATGAGGATCTGGCCCTGGACATCTTCACCAAGCACCCCCCGAAGAACATCCGTGCGATTGAGACGGACGTTTCATTAGATGGGTGAGACAACCACAGAGTCCAGATCAGACTTCAGGCATGCAATGTCAAGCATTCATCCATTATCTAACTTATCCTGGTTCAGGGTTACCGGTGTGTGTGTGTGTGTGTGTGTGTGTGTGTGTGTGTGTGTGTGTGTGTGTGTGTGTGTGTGTGTGTGTGTGTGTGTGTGTGTGTGTGTGTGTGTGTGTGTGTGTGTGTGTGTGTGTGTGTGTGTGTGTGTGTGTATGTGTGTGTGTGTGTGTGTGTGTGTGTGTGTGTGTGTGTGTGAGAGAGATTCTTCAAAACACTGAATGAAGATGCTACAAGTTGAGAAATAAGAAATAAAGGAGAACCGAAGAACGAACTGTAGCTGCATGAATCGATCTCTGAACGATGCATCTGACCAACACAGGAGGGATCATGAAGATCTTTGTGTTCTGTTTACCGAGTTTCAGAATTCCCTGAATATTTCCTGTAATCACTTCAACAAAGTCGACTTTGCTCTGCTTTTGTTTTTTGTTTTGCAGGTCAGAGGGAAAATTACCCACATGTATGGTGACGGGTCGGCCCATCCAGGAGTATCAGTTCTGGATGTGCAGTGTGTGTAAACACTGCGCTCTGGAACAGGAGATCAGAAAATATAACTTCTGCCCGCTGTGCCACAGTCCTGTAGCGTGATGTGCAAAAGTAATTAATGTTGTATGTAATCCAAGTACTTTAGAAAAACGATGCAGTTGGTTTTCATGCCGACTGGCTGCTTGTGCGGGGTTGCTGCCTAAGAGAGCTGCTGAGCTGCTGAGCTGCTGAGCTGCTGAGCTGCTGAGCTGTGATACCTGCCGTCAGCCGAGTCCAAACACGTGTTCAGCCAGCGTCAGTCTTCCAGTCTTCATCGTTAAATGTGTCGCTGGGACATCCTGAAATCACTTGTGTGACCAAAACAATCTTGTAACTGTTTACATTGTCAGCAGTAGATAAGTTGTTACATTAAAAAAAGGTTTTTTACGTAACATTTTTAGTGAGAAGCTTCTTTCTGTAAACTATGAAAAAAACTATTTGTAGCTTTCACCCCGTTTTCACAGGTGTCCCCTTAGACAGGTTGTATATTATAGACATTGTCCCAAATATGAAGCGACACTTGCTGCATTTACTGCCCTCCTGTGGATACTTTGTTGATTTACAAAAAACTTCTACATACCTTATAGATGCTTCGTATGTGGATAATTGAATATGCATGCAGAAGCTTCAAGTTTTCCCCATAACTGAGTGCACAAACTAGCTGGAGGCTGATCTTTGATTTCCTGCCTGCTGTTCGTGTCCTAAAGCACCAATAACGGGTAAATCAATCTATAGATCAGTCGAGAGAAAGATCATTTGGAGGGTATAAACCACAAAAGCAAAGATTATTTAAGGAAACAGAAAAAAAACACTAACTCAGGAAAGAAATAGTAATACAAAAGAAAAAACAAACAGAAAAGCGCACACTTTCCTAGTGTGTTTGGGTGTTTTCCCTCTTGAGTTTTGTCTTTTGCTTTTTTTATTGAAATAACACATCTGCCGCTGTGTTTCCCATCGGAGGACCCCTACAACGGGGACCAGTATCTTCACCTGCCTGTTTCTATTTTAGCGTCACAGGAATCCTCACAGCTCCAGGTGAAAACACGGGTGAACGGCAGGACGACCAGGACAGGTCACCAGTCCATCACACCAACAACCACACACTCCCTGCTGCAGACGATTTATAATCACCGATTAACCTAACATAGGGTACATGTAACCTGGTGGAAACCCGCAGGCACCGGGAAAACATGCAACGCCACACAGAAAGACCTCTGGCAGCAGAAAGGTAAAGATACATGTTTAAGTATTTATACTTACCATTTTGGCTCATTACCAGATGTGCTGATTTACGTTTACACTCTGTTTTGGTTCATTGTCCAATGCACTGGTATGAATTAACTGAATCTATGAAACAGCAAGGCGACTTTATTTGTATATAACAATACAACAACACGGTGGTTCAAAGTGCTTTACAGGGACATTAAAACTCACATAGAAAATAAAAACATGATTTAAATTTAAAACAAAAAAAAAAAAGAACAATAGATACAAACTGTAGTTAAATTATGATCACATTATAAAACTCAAGCTTAAAAGTAACAAAACCGGATCCAGATGACCTGAGGGGTCTGAAGGTTCATGCTGGGTCAAGAGGTCACTGATGTATTTTGGTCCTGGACCATTCAGAGCTTCATAGACCAGCACCAGAACTTTAAAGTCTGTCCTCTGACGGACAGACAGCCAGTGTAAAGACCTCAGAACTGGACTGATGTGGTCCAGTGTTTTGGTCATAGTGAGGACTGGAGCAGCAGAGTTCTGGATGAGCTGCAGTTGTCTAACTGATGTTTTAGGTGGACCTGTGAAGATGCTGGTACAATAATCAGTCTACTGAAGATGAATGCAGGACTAGTTTCTCCAGGTCCTGCTGACACATCAGATCTTTTAACCTTGATATGTTCTTGAGGTGATAGTAGGTGACTTTGTTATTGTCTTGATGTGTTTTTCCAAATTCAGGTCTGAGTCCATCACTGCACCCAGATTTCTGGTCTGGTTGGTGGTTTTTAGGTGTTTAGATTGAAGCTCTGTGGTGACCTGTGGTTGTTCCTCTTTGGCTCCAAAGACAATGACCTCAGTTTTGTTTTTGTTTAGAAGGGAATGTTATTGCACATCCAGTCATTAATGTCCTCAACACATTTACCAAGATCCTGTACAGGCCTCGGTCTCCTGGTGACATTGTAATATACATCTGTGTGTCATCTGCATAGCTGTCGTAGTTTATTTTGTTGTTCTTCATAATCTGTGCCAGTGAGAACATGTAGATGTTAAACAGAAGAGGTCCCAGGATGGAACCCTGGGGAACTCCACATATTCTTGTAAACTTACCTATTGACATAAAGTACTTCCTGTTTTCCAAGTATGTTTTGAACCAGTTTAGTACAGTTCTGTACAGACCTGCCCAGTTCTCCAGTGGTTTCAGTGATATATTGTGGTCAACTGTATCAAATGCAGCACTGAGGTCCAGTAAAACTCAGACTGACATGTTTCCACCGTCTTTATTCAGACAAATGTCATTAACTTTGGTCAGAGCCGTCTCGGTGCTGTGGTTCTGTCTAAAACCTGGAAGCATCATAGCAGTTAATTTGTTATTGAGCTGTTGGAAAACTGCTGTTTTAATGATCTTACTTAAAAATGGGAGATTTGAGATCGGTCTGTAGTTGTTTATTTGTCCTGTTAAGCATGTATTTTTCAGCAGAGGATTAATTACAGCTGTTTCAGAGGTAGGTGCCAGACCATGTAAGCATTTAAATGTCAAGAAACAGTCGGGGTAATATATATGCTCACACCATCTTGTCCCCGTTAAGAGGCGGGCAGCTGAATTCTCTGCAGTCGTGGCCAAAAGTTTTGAGAACGACACAAATGTTAGTTTTCACAAAGTTTGCTGCTAAACTGCTTTTAGATATTTGTTTCAGTTGTTTCTGTGATGTACTGAAATATAATTACAAGCACTTCATATGTTTCAAAGGCTTTTATCCACAATTACATGACATTTATGCAGAGTCAGTATCTGCAGCGTTGGTCCTTCTTCTTCAGGACCTCTGCAGTTCTTCTGGGCCGAATCCTGACTGACAGCAACCCGTTCTTTCATGATCACTTCCTGGAGTTTGTCAGAATTACTGGGTTTTGGTTTGTCCACCCGCCTCTGGAGGATCGACCACAAGTTCTCAGTGGGATTAAGATCTGGGGAGCTTCAACGTTTTGGTCCCCGAGCCACTTAGTTCTCACTTTCGCCGTATGGCACGGTGCTCCGCCGTGCTGGAACATTTCTCCTCACTGTGCGTGCAGATGTGCTCACACCTGCCTGCTGCTGTTCCTGAGCTCTGCACTGGTGGCGCTCCGACCCCGCGGCTGAATCCTCTTTAGGAGACGATCCTGGTGCTTGCTGGACTTTCTTGGACACCCTGAAACCTTCTGAACAAGAGTTGAACCTCTTTCCTTGAAGTTCTTGACGATCCTATAAATTGTTGATTTAGGTTCAATCTTAGTACCTATAATATTCCTGCCTGTGAAGCCGTTTTTATGCAACGCAGTGACGGCTGCACGCGTTTCTTTGCAGGTCACCATGGTTACCAATGGAAGAACAATGATTTCAAGCATCACCCTCCTTCTAACATGTCAAGTCAACCAGCCTGACATGATGATCTCCAGCCTCGTGCTGAGTTAACGAGACGATTACTGGAATGATCTCAGCAGGTCCTTTAATCACACCGATGAAATTGTTGTTGGGGATTAAGTTCATTTTCATGACAAAGAAGAACCATGAAATTCATCTGATCCGTCTTCATAACATTCTGGAGTAAATTGCTATTATAAAAACTTAAACAGCAACTTTTCCAATTTCCAATACTGATGTCATTCTGAAAACGTTTGGCCACGACTACACACTGGGCTCACACGGGTTTTAAGGCAAATTTAACACCAACACGATCCACTGACCTGCAGTCCCACCCCCCACATCATGTTCTGGTCTTTGGCAAGATCCTGGAGACTTGTTGTAATAGATGTTACATAAATACATTTGAACTGAACTGAATTAAGGACTGGACGACTGCAAGTTTCCTGCTACTAAACTCAGTTTTATTTCCATAAAGCTGCAGCCGACTTTCCACAAGAACACACAGGAACATTTTTAATCAAATCTTTTATTTGCACACCCATAATGTACGACACAACAGAAATGTGGTTTATATTAATGAATAAGATAAATTAAATGCATTATCAGTGTATTTTATTTGGCAGACATTCCTATGGCTGCGCTGTTGCAGTATAATCTTGAATGTGTTACAAATCGGAAAACTTGCCAATAAGATGGACGTGGATGTTTACCAGTCTTTGACCGGTGGGGGTTCTGTGGGGGTTCTGAGCACACGGGCTCCACACATTCATCTTCTGGCTAGGAGGCTTCAGGGCTTGAAGAAGCGTCACTTTCCATCACTAGTGGAATCGAATTCCAAAAAAACCTCTCTGGAGCTCACAACCCTGTTTGATAGTGAGAGCAATGAGAAACTCGAGGGACGAAACGGCTGCGAAGCCTGAAGCAGACCACTTATCAGTGAGGATAATCGGGAACATAAAGATCTGACTGGAGCCAGTCAAGGTCGAGTGGTCTGCTGAGTCCAGATTGACCCTGCTCCAGTGATGGGGCGTCACGGTAAGAAGGGAGGTGGATGGACTGGAACGCCCATCCTGCTGCTGCCACACCTGCCTGCAGGGGCAGTGCTTTGATCCGGGATGAGCAGGTTAACCCACCGCTGGCTTTTCTTCCCTGATGGGATAGTCATATCCTAAGATGACAATGCCAGGATTCAGACTCTGGGTGAAGCCTTGTGGTCCGAGTCTCCCGTCAGTACGCCCCCTGCACGCCCGAATCAAAGCTAAAGGCGTTGTTGTGCATTTCATGTAAAAATAAAATACAAAAATACAAAATCACGTAGGACCACATCCTGCTGTGGCCGTTATCCCTGTGATCCAGCTCAGTGGATGCCTTGAATGGGAACGTGCATCTTGGGTGATAATTAATGCAGACACTAAAATGTCTTATGGAAAATCATTATGGCTTTGACAGAAAAATACAAATCTGAGGACTTGTCTCTTAAGTCCAACTGCAGTTAGTTTAGATTATATTAGAAACTTTTTGTAGCCTTACGTCCCCAGAAGGTCCTTGAGACTACATGATCATGGTCTGGTCATTATGAAGCAGAGGATGACGGAGCCGCTGAACTCTGCATCATGACTTAAAAATCTACATGCTGTTATCAAACCTTCAACATCAAAATATGTACATTTAGATACAGCGGCGTCAAACAAGCCCATCTGTTGTAAGAGGAAATAGGTGGCGTGTCTGTGCCAACAAGAACCTGTGAACACGACCACCGTCGTCCATCCTGCAACTCCAGCCCCTACTGTCGCCTTCTAACGGCAGGAATCTAGTTTACTCTCACCAAACGGGCAATCAAAATTAACATTTTTATTAAACATTTCATATTTACTTGACATGGATAGAAACGCAGCTACTAATTTGACTGCAGCAGAAATGAGAGCTGCGACAAGAGTTTGACAAATTTAAATATGATGATGGTCCTTGTTTGTTCAGAGCTTTAAAAATGCAAAAATATGGAGGTTAAAGTGGCCCATCTGAGTTTTACAAGGAAAAGACAAACATTGCGTAGTCTGGAATTAAAATCATAGCGACAATGGTTTTATCTGTTCATGTAATAAAACATCTTAACATCCAAATTATCAGTTTAAAAACGCAGGTGCATCTGAGCAGAAGTGGAACCAGTGACTCCGTTTCCAAGGAAAACGCTGCTGACACTCGCAGAGCTCCCAGGAGGAAAACCAGCATCCTGTGCAGTTAAACAACGTTCACTGATGTTTGAAATTAAATTAGTGCTGAAAAGGAAAGACCGGAAAAGACGTCTGCTTCACACGAGCAGACAGGTGCAGGGCCGCCAGAGGCTGGCGGAGGCCGCCAGAGCGACAGGACAAGTCACCGGGTGAGTCCCCGTCTCACTGGACAACTTCGAAGTAGTGCAGAATAGCCATGACGTGCTGCGGCATGAAGACGTAGCCCGTGTACAGAGCCATGCCGGCCACGGAGACCAGCAAGGAGTCTGGAGACGAGACGCTGAGGAAAACTCGGGTTATGAAACGATCCAATCTTGACTGCATGGAAAGCAGACACAAAATATCTCATCTGGTAACTACTTCCACATCTAAATCCATCAAAAAGGTAGACACCACATCAACACAAGTTCTGTTTAACGCAACATCAACGCACGCCGGGTTTCAGGAATGACGACCCTCGGCCGAAGCTGTAGTTTGGAGAAACAAGAAGGGAGCCGCTGTAACATCCGCCCCAAACGCCGCTTTCAAGCCCCTCCCGTCCCTCGTACTGTAAAATACAAACATAACCAGCGTGGTCCTGCCTCGGTCGGCCCGCCGCCCTGTTGCTCCGGACGCTGAAGGGAACGCCCACACGTCAAAGTCAGCTGTGAAGTGTGCGTAAAAAGGGGTCGTTTAACCAGACATTACTCTGCGTTAGTTACTCAGATCCACCTCCGTTGTGGCTCGCTGGACCAGCGTTTGTCCTTCCTGAGTTTCAGTGCGCCACTCGCTTACAGCAACAATAACTGTCTGATCCTCAATTGTTGCAATTTCAATAAAGTCTTGTTTAAGGTGAACTATATTTACCTAACAATACAAATATTTATCAAATTCACTACAATCAATAGCCCTAATACAAGCGTATATTAGGATTTGCCAAGTTCTGGTACCCACATATGCGAACAAGCTGAGATCCCCGATTGTCTATTTTTATTAAGAACTATAATAATCCGATGTTTTCATTTGTACGCGACAACTGGATCGACCCTCAGTCACTTTTATCCTTATACTTTTTTATCCCCGTAAATCTACAAACTATCCAGCTCCACAAATGAGACCGAGGACTTTCTCCGTTTTAAGTTTATATTAAGTTTTTTTATCTATACAGAAAAACCTGGATCGCAGTCGACTTCCATGTTTTTGGATGTTTCCATGAAACTCCAAAATGTCAATCAAATTGTATTCCTGCACTAGACAACTGACATACACATCTTTATACGTCTACTTATATACTTATGTACGTTTCCTTTTTCAGTTTCTATTCTTTTTTCCTCCCGTTAGCCTTCACAGCTCATTACTTAGTGACTCAAACCCTTGAAAACCGTCAAATTATATACTATACTATTATAACAAGCACGCATATATATACTATACTAAAATACTAATACTACTGGTATCGATGTGGAGTCGCTAGGTTGCGCTTTTCAAAGCTATAGAATAAAAGTAGATCAAAACCTACATAAATAAAGTACAGGAACTTATCTGCAGTATAAAGCTACGTCTTGTGTATTTAAGTACTAAAATCCAGCTTGGATTTGGAATCAGTAAGTTACCTGGTGTGAAAGATGTTAAACGAATGAATAAATACAGGAAAAAGCAGTTAAACTATATACTAAGATGTGCTTTCATCGTCCATTAAAGCGCTACGACTCGGCTGATGGTTTCGTGAAATGAACCAACGAACCAACCAACTGCCCCCGAGCCGTGTCGCCCGGACCGCGGTCCCCCCGAGCCGTGTCGCCCGGACCGCGGTCCCCCCGAGCCGTGTCGCCCGGACCGCGGTCCCCCCGAGCCGTGTCGCCCGGACCGCGGTCCGCCCGACCCGTGTCGCCCGGACCGCCGACTCACCGCGGCCCTTCTCCTGCCGTCAACGCCGCCGACCCCAGGCCGCCCTCGACCTCTGACTGCACCGGTCGTCCGTTTTTTCTGAGTCTCGTTGAATTGACCACACACCGCCAGACATTTGATAAACGCTTAAAGTCGTTGCCTAAACTCAACACAACCCACGAGCTTGCTAAAGTAAATCTAACGTTAGAAATGATCCGAATAAAACGCACTGACGTCCCGGCGCAAGTTACCAAATTAGCTCCATGAACCGCGTCATCAGTACGTCTGACCAGGAAAGGATACTGAACACCGTCCGCTCCCAGGGCTCCAACATGTACAGCGCGGTCACCAGCAGATACTGGTAGTAGAACCAGGACAAGTGTTTCCAGCAGTTCCCCAACGCCATGGTCCCAAAGGTCTGCGTGCTTGTTCAGCTTCTCCCCGGCCGAGCAGCAGCGCCTGGCGTCGGAGCTCCACCGTGGGCCTCATAGGCCGAGGGCACGGGCGAAGCCGTCCTCGGAGGAAACACGTCATCCGCGGCGCCCGTTCGGCGGATGTGGCGTCAGAGTGGTGGTAAAGACGGGAAGAAACTTTACTGTGGAAGCAAATTTATGAAGCAGATGATTTTAGAAGAAAAGGACAAAAGAACAAAATCAAAAAATTACACAATTGTCGCGTGAACATTAAATTAGTTTTTTCCTTTTCTTCGTGAAAGTTGTCATATATATATATATATATATATATATATATATATATATATATATATATATATATATATATATATATATATATATATATATATATATATGTATATATATGTATATATATGTATATAGTAAAAATTCCACACGACATCAGTGCACACGACTGACAGACGCAGACTCGATGAAAAAACCTGAAATGACAGTTGGTGGGTGAGAATATTGTTCCTGAATATGGCGGCAACACCCCGACCCTCTGGTTGGGTCGTGGTTCAGACACAAAATGAAAATGGGATGGACGACACTGCAAAAACAGCCCGTCTAGAAACAAGCATGATGTTCCGCACATCTGTCTTAGATACGCTTGTCCATGAGGTAGGTTCTTGCTGGAATTCTTGAAACTAGCAACGGGTCTGAAAGAGTCTCCTAATTTTCTTGAAACAAGTATTTTTCTCACTTGGAAATAAGTTTCTGCAGTGTAGACTCCATCAGGACTGCATTAGCTGTGTTGTTGTCCATCCATGTCTCAAACACATCAAATCAAGATTGTGAGAGGAAATAAATCTATGAAGTAAGAATGATCTGTCAGCTAAAGATCTGACATTTAGTACATCGGGCTTGAGATTCGCTAGAGTTGAACTGCACGCCGTGTTCCTGCAAGAAATATGGATAAGAATCCTTTGATCAGACAGGCTGACTGTTCCTGTCTTATCTAATCTATGTGCTTTGACAACGGTCATTACTGTAGAAGGGATGGCTCCCTCCCGGACCTCTGCTTGGTATCAGCGCAGAGGCCCATAGCGTCCTACACAAATAACAATAAATAACAGCTTTGGTTGGTGGAGGAAGCTGAGGGTGGAGAAGGGCAGGATCCTTGATCCTCCCATGTCTGCCGTGAGGCAACCATTTTCATTCCTGAGTTCACCAAGCTTTCCAGATGATCAGGAAGTCTCATGGACGACGGCAGAGATGAGCATCTGAGTCCTGAGTTGAGGGAAGGAAGGCGGGAAGGAGGTTGTTGGCCAACATCACGGCCCATCCATCCTCCCCTCAACACGGTCCAGTCGTCCTGTCCCTTTGCAGAAAAGCATCATCACAGAAGGATGTTTCCACCTTCATGCTCCATGTTGGGATGGTGTTCCGGGGGTTGGACGAGTCTTTATTCTTCCTTCAAACACGGCGAGTGGAGTCTAGACCGTGTCTCATCAGACCACAGGACCTCCTCCCATTCCTCCTCTGGATCATCCAAATGGTCATTAACAAACATTCATCTTCAGTAGACTTGATTATTGTACCAGCATCTTTACAGGTCCACCTAAAACATCAGCTGGACAACTGCAGCTCATCCAGAACTGTGCTGCTCCAGTCCTCACTGAGACCAAAACTGTGGACCACATCAGTCCAGTTTTGAGGTCTTTACACTGGCTGTCTGTCCGTCAGAGGACAGACTTTAAAGTTCTGGTGCTGGTCTATGAAGCTCTGAATGGTCCAGGACCAAAATACATCAGTGACCTCCTGACCCCGTATGAACCTTGCAGACCCCTCAGGTCATCTGGATCCGGTGTTTTATCAGTTCCCAGAGTCAGAACCAGACCTGGAGAAGCTTCCTGCAGCTTCTCTGCTCCACATTTTTTATTTATGTGATGTTTTAATGTCTCTGTAAAGCCCTTTGAATGACCTGGTTCGCCTCGCCTCGCCTCGCCTCGCCTCGCCTCGCCTCGCCTCGCCTCGCCTCGCCTCGCCTCTGTCTTTGCCACTCTGTCCCTCTGTTTGTTGTATTCGGTCCCATTTGGCTCTGACAGGGGTAAAAATCTTTTAAATTTCATTTATTTATATGTTACATATCTTCCATTGATACCAACATTTTGACTTTGCTTCGGCTTTGCACCAGGCCGTTAGTGATTTTACACAGCTGTAAGTTGTAGGTAGCAGTTTTTCACCTTTTCCTTTGGAAGTAAATGTAAACTTCTTACCACAGATTCCAGTGGGAGTGTTTCATGAAGTCCTTTTTTGGTTTCTAAGGCAAAAATCCTTTCTCGTAGCACACAAATCTCTTGTTGATATATCTGCATATACATCTTGGATTAATCCTGCGGGCATGTTGAGAGGACTGTCGTCACTGGCTCGTCTGATTAGATGGAAAAATCAGACAATAATTCGAAAAGTCTTAGTTCACTTAAAAGAAAAAGAATAAATTCATATCCAAGACCTGTGGAAAAAGTAGAATGATTTAAAAGGATTCCTTTTTTAAAGTGAATAGAGCTGTAAGCAGCAGAAATACACATCTGCACTCTCCAAGCAAGCAAAAGTGAGGAGTAAGTTTGTATTTAACAGATTTAAAAAAATCAAGAATTGATAGACAT
>CM026210.1:27135660-27143160 GCA_014839995.1 Xenentodon cancila | reverse complement strand
TCTTTTTGCTGCCACACCCGCCCACCCACAGGTGGTGCTGCTGCTGAACAGCATCTCATTGTTGCCAGCCGCCAGTCAGACAGAAGAAGACGTCTCACTTCGTCTGACGGCGTCACGTTAAGCCTGCGCGTTCCCGCGGATACCTGCTCCAGTAAATTTTCTCATGGACGGACGTGGGGAATCACAGGTGTTTGACTCGTATGGACTCGAAGAGCTCAGCGACGAGGACTCGCCTACGAGCAGGTATGACGCTGAATGAAACCCTGTGGTTTGGGGAGCATCTAGTGCCGCCAGGCCACAAAGTCATCCGTGTCAACGACGTTAAGACGACACCAGACGGTCAGAGACCGGCGGTTACGGGAAGCAGCGTCGGCGCTTGTTTGTCCGAACCGCGGAACTTTAATCGGACCATGTGGGCTGAGCCCCGAACTTTACAGACGTGTTTACCGACCTGTCCGGAGACGAGTTTACACGACTCACAAACCTACGCCAAGTTATAACACACGGAAACGGCGTCACATCTCCATACTGTTGTTTAATGTTGTTTAAACAAGTCCAGAGAGCTGCGACAGCCGTGTAGCGACTCTGCAGGAAGTCTGTTTACTCTCAATAAGGATGCTGAACATTCCTACATTCGTTTGTAAACTATTACTGTAACAGTTATAACCGCCGCACTTGTACCCATGTTCGGTTCTACTCGGTGCTTGTTCACGTGCTGACCCCGCCCCGTTTCTAGTCACGTGATTCCGCCTCGTCTGCACCGACCATCTCACCTCCGGACTCACGCAAAGGAACAAGTTTGGCTGCAGTTCCCCGCAGGAGCGAGTCGATCTCCGTTGACTCGTGAAAAAGTTGGATTTTAGAGCAGAAAAAACACATTTACAGCCCGGTTTAAAAACCATTTTGGTCTCAATCGTTTGAGTTCACATTCAAGACGGGGACTCTGACGGGGATTCATTTTTTTTGTACCTCGCCAGGAGGTGCATTTATTTCTAACTTGATTGGCAGTTGGCTCAGCCAATCGTTGCTGGTTATTACCTCCTCCTTTGTAATCGTCACACTACCGCCCTTCAGGAAGCAACTACCCGTCTGTATTGACCCAACATCACCTAAATGCAATGATATATATGGATTTGTTGCACAGGTGACGTCCTGTCACAGCTCCACGCTGGACTTCACTGAGCTCCTGAGAGCGACACGTTCTTTCACTAATAGTTGTAAAAACAGTCTGCATGTCGAGGTGCTGGATTTTTATTTCTTTCAATTTATTTTGGAATTATTTTCTTACCAAAAAAGTCCAATATTTATACACAATGAACTTGTAAATGTGATATTTCTTTTGACTCTCGAGTCCTTCTATAATAGTTACTTATTACTACAATTTCCTTTGTCAAACATGCAGAGTTGACACTTATTCTGAGGTAGAACTATAACACACAATAGTTTAATTACATGTAAAACAGTTATAAAGTATTCTGAATGCAAGATCATCATATTTTGTAGAGTACTGTTAAAGCCATTACTGCCTTAAACTACTGAATGCCAGTGGTTTCCTAAAGAACAACGGGTGTATTTAAATGCGTTGTTGTGTTGTTTTTCAGCTCCGAGGATGAGCTTGATGTGCTGCTGAATGGGACTCCGGAGCAGAGAAAGAAGCTGATCAGGGAGTATCTGACGGGGGAGAGCGAGTCATCCAGCGAGGATGAGTTTGAGAAAGAGATGGAGGCAGAGCTTAACAGCACTCTCCGGACCCTGGAGGGAACCTGGCGTCCAGGACCTGGTAACACTCATGGACAATCTTCATTAAGTCCAAACTCTGGATAATTGTTTTAGTGTACGTGTGTGACGTTTATTTCATTGTGCAGGAGCTGGTGGAGGACAAGATAGTGGAGTTGATGGGAGCGCCGGTCCGCCTCAGCCTCAAATGTACAACGAGGTTTACTTTGACTCCGATTCAGACTCTGAAGACACAGAAAGTACGAGCTTTGATGACTCACTAGTTTGGAGTCTGTCGACAAATGAAATTCATAAAAATGTTGTAGTACTTTGTCGGCGCTTCACTGCTTTTGTGCTGCAGGTAGCTCCACAGGCCCGAGGCAGAGGCGGCGCATGATTCTAACCAACGATGAGCTCCTGTATGACCCCGACATGGACAGCAGAGACCAGGCCTGGGTGGATGCCAGGAGGTAGATTCCCTTTGTGATTATCAAGGGCTTTTTTCCTGACAGTTCTTCAGACTGTTGTTTTCTTTTGCAGACGAAATGGTAAAAAGCGCTCAGCTGCAGCTCTCAACTCGCGACCGCCTGAGTCTCGTGCTTTACGAAGCAGTGACGCTGTTCTCAACTGTCCCGCCTGCATGACGACGCTCTGCTTGGACTGTCAGAGGTGACTACGTTTTCATTCTGTACCGTTTTCTTATTCTGTAAGGCTGCAGGTCTCCACAGTCATCTGTGTTTACCACCAGGCTCTTCAGTATGGATTATACGAGCGCTGCACGTGCACCTTACTGTTACACTGAACGCTAATTCATCAGATGTTTAACAACATAAAATCTTTTCACAAAGGAAATTGGCTCTTCGTACGATGTGAGAAGCTTTTATATCACAATTCAGAATTTTATCTTATTCAGAGATGGAATTCTGGATCCGGGACATGTAATTCTTCTTGTCTACGCTGCGAGGTGGAGAAGTTGAGGTGTTGAGGGGAATGTTGTGCAAAGAAAAGCCGGTACGGACGGGCGTATTCTTTGGCCTCGTAACGTTCCTGACCTACTGTAGCCACCCAGATCGGAGCGCTGCCCCCGCAGGTCTGTACGGTGCACTGCATGATGGTGCATGACGGTGCAGCGCTTCAGCTGCCTGTCTTCTTACCCTGATGTGGCCATCACTCTGGAACTCCGCGGAAAACTGGACTCATCAGACCACATCACCTTCTTCCATCACTCCAGAGTCCAGTCTTTGTGCTGCCTAGCAAATTGTTTGATTTATTTATTTTTCATTTATTTTCTTTTATTAACCTCAGTGACGAATGGTTTTCTTAAAGCTACACAGTTCCAGTACCCGGAGTTCCCATCACATTGTGCGAAATGTATGAACGCCATTTCATTCAAAATTAAATAAATACTTAAATTTTCAGTTATAAATATGACTATGAGATAAATACAAAATAAATTTTGAATTGATAAGAAAAAGTTGCTCTCTGAACAAGATCCCGAGCGTGAGATTGACAGACGGATTGGTGCAGCGTCTGCAGTCATGCGGTCGATGTACCGGACCGTCGTGGTGAAGGAGGAGCTGAGTCTGACCGAAACGAGTTTCCTCCGCAGGGCAGCTGGGCGCTCCCTCATAGATGGGGTGAGAAGCTCAGTCATCCGGGAGGAGCTCGGGGTGGAGCCGCTGCTCCTTCACATCGAGGCGAGTCAGCTGAGGTGGCTCGGGCATCTGTGTAGGACGCCTCCCTAGAGAGGTGCTCCAGGCATGTCCCACCAGGGCCGACCCCCGGCCCGCACAGGCGGTGTTTAAACTGCATTCAAAGTGTCCAGAACCACTTAAATTTTTAACTTTTCGGTTATGTTTCAGTCTATCGCTATCATTTCTTACATGTAGATATTTCAAATCAACAAGTCCAACATCTGCAGTGCAGAAGCTGCAGGAAGCTTCTCCAGGTCTGGTTCTGACTCTGGGAACTGATAAAAAACCAGATCCAGGTGTTTGGATTGAAGCTCTGTGGTGACGTGGTCGTTCCTCTTTGGCAGAAGAAGGTTGTGGCTCATCCAGTCATGAACCTCCTCGCTGCCTTTACCAAGAACCTGCTGTGTTGTTATCATCTGTAAGCACTGAGATGTATTTTTCATGTGGATAAGAATCTAATTATTTTTAGATACCAGGTCTCATTTACGCTAATCACAACTATAGTATCTGTTTAAACTAAATGAATATTCAACAAGACATGTCAAAAAATGTCTAAATGTCCCACTGGCTTGATTATAAAGGAAAAGAAGAATCAAATCCCAAAATTCTTTCTGTTAGTCTTAATTCAAACTGTGTCAAGGTAAAGTGGGGGCAACAGGTATTTGATGCGCTGCTTTTGCAGGTGTCACACTTGTGACGCCTGTAGAAGTGTGTAATTTGATCATAGTTACTCTTCAACTGTGAGCGACAACAAATATCCAGAAAATAGCATTGACACAAGTGAAACCAGTGAAAATTGTGGTTCTCACAGACCTCCTGGTTCTCCTTTAAGAAGCCCTCCTGTCCTCCACTCACTACTCGGGTGAGTACAGTACCTCACCTGCTAGAACTGGTTACCGGTATAAAAGACACCTGTCCACACACTCACTCAAACCAACTCCAACCTCTCCACAACCACGACCAGACAGCCGAGGAAGGACATCGGGGATAAAACTAGACCTGCACGAGCCCGGGACTAGAGGGGACTAGAGGACGGCGGGACTAGAGGGGACTAGAGGACGGCGGGACTAGAGGGGACTAGAGGACGGCGGGACTAGAGGACGGCGGGACTGCAGGACTAGAGGGGACTAGAGGGGACTAGAGGACGGCGGGACTAGAGGACGGCGGGACTGCAGGACTAGAGGGGACTAGAGGGGACTAGAGGACGGCGGGACTAGAGGAGACTAGAGGACGGCGGGACTAGAGGGGACTAGAGGACGGCGGGACTAGAGGACGGCGGGACTGCAGGACTAGAGGGGACTAGAGGGGACTAGAGGACGGCGGGACTAGAGGGGACTAGAGGACGGCGGGACTAGAGGACGGCGGGACTAGAGGACGGCGGGACTGCAGGACTAGAGGACGGCGGGACTAGAGGACGGCGGGACTGCAGGACTAGAGGGGACTAGAGGACGGCGGGACTAGAGGGGACTAGAGGGGACTAGAGGACGGCGGGACTAGAGAGCGGCGGGACTGCAGGACTAGAGGGGACTAGAGGACGGCGGGACTAGAGGGGACTAGAGGACGGCGGGACTAGAGGGGACTAGAGGACGGCGGGACTAGAGGACGGCGGGACTAGAGGGGACTAGAGGACGGCGGGACTAGAGGGGACTAGAGGACGGCGGGACTAGAGGACGGCGGGACTGCAGGACTAGAGGGGACTAGAGGACGGCGGGACTAGAGGGGACTAGAGGACGGCGGGACTAGAGGGGACTAGAGGACGGCGGGACTAGAGGGGACTAGAGGACGGCGGGACTAGAGGGGACTAGAGGACGGCGGGACTAGAGGGCGGCAGGCGAGCAGCTGGTGAGAAGGCAACAACTGTTAATTTAGAAGATGGAAGAAGTTCAAGGTGACTGTTAGTGTCCCTGGCTTTGGGGCTCCATGCAACATCTCACGTCGTGGGGCAGCAGTGATCCAGAGGCAGCTGAGGGAAGAGCCCAGAACTACATGGCAGGACCTGGTCAACGACCCGAGGAGAGCTGGGACGCAGTCTTAAACAAAAACCACCAGTAACACACGACGCCGTCATTAGACTCCTGCAGCGCACGTAAGGTGTCCTGCTCAAGCCAGTGCACGTCCAGGCCCGTCTGTTTGTTAATGACCATTTGGATGATCCAGAGGAGGAATGGGAGGAGGTCATGTGGTCTGATGAGACGCGGTCTAGACTCCACTCGCCGTGTTTGAAGGAAGAATAAAGACACGTCCAACCCCCGGAACACCATCCCAACATGGAGCATGAAGGTGGAAACATCCTTCTGTGACGATGCTTTTCTGCAAAGGGACAGGACGACTGGACCGTGTTGAGGGGAGGATGGATGGGCCGTGATGTTGGCCAACAACCTCCTCTCCTCAGTGAGAGCATTGAAGAGGGGTCATGGATGGGTCTTCCAGCATGACAGCGACCCCAAACACAGCCAGGGCAACTAAAGCGTCTCAAGGTCCTGGAGGGGCCTGGCCGGTCTGCAGACCTGAACCCAATAGTAAACCTTTAGTTTCAGAGTGCGTCACTCACAGTTGAAAAGTAACTATGATAGAAATCAGACTTCCAGAGGCTCTGCAAGTGTGAAGAGCTGCCAAATGGGCAGCGCATCAAACGCCTGTTCTCCTCACTGCACTTCTGTTTGTCATTTTAAGTCACAGCACCTTTCCTTGTCCATTCAGGCACGAAAAGTACCACACACAGTATCGAGCCATGTTTGTGATGAACTGCACGGTGAAAAGAGATGAAGCGTTGCACTACAAAAGCCAGCTGCACGGGAAGCGGAGGAAGAGAGCGAGTGGGCTGAAAACAGAAGCCCCCGCAGACGAGGCTGCCGGCCGGACGCCAGTGGAAATGGAAGCAGATGAGGTTTACCACCCAGTGCACTGTTCTGAGTGCTTTACAGAGGTGGCTGTGTTCGATAAAGATGAGGTCTATCATTTCTTCAACATTTTGGCCAGCCACTGCTGAGCTGGAGGCTCAGGTGTGGTCTTTCCTCTCCCTTTTGCCTTTGAAGAGTTTAGCTGTGGCTCCCATCTCGCAGCATCCCTCAGCTGTTTTAGCCGCGTTATCCTGAAGAGTTTCGTAACACCACACCAGACGTATATTAGAGCAGTTACTGAACTTGCACTCATCATGTGGACTCGTGTTTGGAACGTTCCCAACCCAGGTTCAGTCACTAAAACAATCTTGTTTTGTTTCTTTGTTTCATAAAATCAATTATCTGAAAACGGAATCTGTGATTTCTCTTTTCTGTTCTTAAATCTGAGAGGACAGGATTTAGTCAAATAGTTTCAGGAGGAGTTTACAAGCCTCGGTGTGCACGTGGAGATGCAGCACTGATGCTGTTTGAGAGGACGGAGCAGCTGAAACTCTCAGGGCTGCACTTCGTCATCGGTTCTGTTCACTACCTTTTTGGACAGAATTTCTAGGCACAGTCGGGATGAAAGGGGTCTGATTTGGTGGCCAGAGGATTCAATATCTTTTATTTGGAGATGATGTCATGGGAATCATTTCCAGTGGGGGCAGGTGGGACATGCCGGTCTACCACACACACACACACACACACACACACTTACACACTTTTAAAAATCCTGCTCGTTGCAAGTGTGAAATGGTGGGATTAGAATCTGCACCAAATCTGAGAGCCAAGTCTGTCAGAAAGGGTGGAAGGACCTCTCCTGGTAGGGGTGAGGTGCTGCCTCGGGGGGGTGGGGGTGGGGGGTTAAGGTGTCTGTTCTCGTCCACGAGTGAGGGGAGAATGGAGCAGGAGATTGACAGGCGGATCGGTGCAGTAGTTCTGACTCGGGCACTTATGCTGGTGAAGAGGGAGTCGAGTTGGAAGGCAAGGCTGTCGATCTGCGTTCCTACCCGAGGCGGAGGGAGGCCCCATGGAAGACCCAAGACATGCTGGAGAGACTATATGTCTCAGCTGGCCTGGGAGGAGCTGGAGGAGGTGGCTGGGGAGGGGGAAGCATGGACCTCGGCTCAGGTTTACTGCTCCTGCGACCCGAACTTGGACAAGTGGAAGTTGATGGATTGATGAACTGAATTGAATTTGACCACATCACA